>JAUCNO010000425.1:1966660-1980602 GCA_032353835.1 Enteromius viviparus
CATAAAACACCTACATATTGTAATACCTATGTCATACCCATGTCATTATACAAATTTGTGTCCTCATAAACCACATACACACAGTAAGTGCAAAAGATGTTAAGTCTTATGAAGTCACATGATTTGTGATGTTTTTTTCCTGATGCAACATTACTACAATATTCATAGTTTCAACAAAAGCATGTTTTGATCTGACTTTAAGCTGGCAGAGATCGAGACTAGGAATAATTGTTCACATTTTCATCATATGGTCCGTAGTAAATAGTTAATGATTTTCCTAAACAAGCTCTCCTTCACACAAGTTGATATGGGAATATAACATTGTAAAACGAGGCAGAAAATAATAGTCTTACATAAAATAAATAAATAAATAGTGAGAAAAGAACAAAATTGCTGGTTAGCTCTATGAACATCTCTAGCAATGTATGTCTGGAATTAAACACATGAATTCAAACCAAAATCATTTATCTTGATTGATCAACAGTTCAATGCAGACTAAAGGGCTTTTAATTTCACTAAAGGTTGCACTTGACACTGAACCGCTAATTCTACATTACGTGAAACGGATAAAGCATTTCGGTTGGGTGTAGAAACAGGAAGCTTGCTGAAATCGATGGTAGAAAGCAAAACGGTTGATTGTTTGGCACCAAAGCATTTCTATTGCTACCGCATCCAAGTGTCCATCAGAAAATAACAAACAGTGCACTGGCGAAGGTGATGTCTCCGGGCTTCAGTTGTGATTTTTATAGTGTAGGTGGCACACAAAGCGCTGACTTGATATTTCTCAGAGGACAGAGTATAAACAAATCAGAAATTAACCATGCTCACATGTATGATGCAAAATATCAAGATGCATACATAGCCACAAAATGCAAACCTGTACCGTATGCTTGTGGAAGGTTAATGCATAGGGAGCGGAAATCAAACATTGTGTGTGTTTTGCTACCAAACAGTTGCACTTCTTGAAAAAGCATTGATTTTAACTGCAGGAGCGGAGAACAAAACCATCTATATGTTTGATTATCATACAGTGGCAAGCCTATGATGTTTGTCCACAGTGTTTTAGTTGCATTTGCTTCGATGTTTTTTTACTTAGTTTTTAAGACTTGAGCAACACCAAGCATCATCATATTCTCACAGGCATAGATACTAACCTGGGCTGAGATTTCTGAAGTGGATATTAAAACAGAACGTTGCTTGTGCTTGCATATGTTACAATGATGGTTTGTCATTTGTTTCCCATGTCTGCATGTTAATGTTCTAGCTAAAGATAATATTTACTACATGCATGCATGTCATCTGCTAACTGCAACGAAAGTGAAGCGGAGTAACACACACGTTAACATATCCATCTACAGATTATTTACTAAATTCACGGAAATAAGTTTTTGTCTACTGAAACATATAGTATTGAGTGCAATGCTGACCCTCCTCCTACGTTTGAGCCCACTTTATTACATAAATGAATACATAAACCAAAGATAAAACTGCATATTGTTCGACGACATTCTGTTACATGTTTCTAAAAAAGCTAAGACGGTGCTGGTAAACGTAGTTTTAAACCATCTTAGTTCAAATAAAATAGAATAATAGCTAAAGGAAAGAAATAATAGCAATAGTAATAATAAAATAGGGCAGACTAGAGTATGTATTATGAGAATACTCACCCCAGCAACTGAAAGAGAGGAGGGTATATATATATCCAAGAAGGCCCAAAAACTGAATACAGTACTTATTTATACATGTAACAATATCTTGTGCATTTACTGTATAAATGACTGACATCTAATAGCGGCAAGAAACGATTGCCTGAACTGCTTTCCTCACCCTTTTTTGCTTTTTATTAATTGATGACAATAGAAGACTTTGCTAATTTTTGGCCTAAAAGGTGCATGCAGTATGATGTGTATCACTACATTACACAGTATTCATCTATTTACAACATTTGTACAGGTGACCGTACGTTTACCAGCCGTGACCACACATGAAAAACTGCAAGGTTACGAATGGCATAGAAATTTCAAACACTTCAATTTTTACATTTGCGCTTGAGAATAAAGAGCAAATAAGAGCGTATACAAAGACACGTTTGTTAATGTTTGATTGATTGCTTTTACCTCACACAGGCCTGACAGCCGTGCATGCGAAAAACCTTCCCAAGATCCCTTTAGTGCTGAAATATCTTACAGATGCACCTTTTCACTGACCGCCCCTTTCTGCGCTTTTTTGTTTTCTTTTCTTTTTTTTGTTTGCTACAACTTTTGCTTTATGCACAAACCAACAATTCCACGTCACATAAATGCACAAAATAAAATCTTAAAATGCGCTTTCAAAAAAAAAAAAAGACTTTACGTAGACTGGAAAAACAACAACAACACAATGCAACTTAAAAGTTTTCAGTGGGTTCACGTTTCCAAGAAAGGGTCTTGCTGGAATCTGTAACATAAAAAAGGCCAGCCTATTGTTTTCTAACTACTTTAAAGATAGAGATAGGAAAACCAGTAAACTACGTTGAATAGACCGAACGCGGTAGGAAAGAAAATGCGTGCGTAAGAGTCTATCTTAGCGACGCGGATGTGCAAGCGGCCGTGTCTCCACGCTCCTGAGCGACAGTCCTCGAAGCAGCAGAAGAAGCTGGTGCAGTCCTTCCCGTCCAGACACTCGTAGCCGTACTCCTCATCCCGCTCCTGCATGTGGGTGGCGTTGTTCATCTGGATGGCAGTGGCCGAGCGCGGGCGGATGTCCACGGTGGGTGCCTGCTTTTAGAAGAGAACACAAAATCAGCTCCACAAACACCTCCACCAGCTGTCAGGGGCCGTGGTCAAACGTCTGTCAGTGGACACTTTGCACCTAATATTGCCGGTAGAATGCATTAAATGATGCGCAACTGCAATAGTCAGCTGAAAAAATAGTCTATTAGACTAGGTATGCATTATTGCTGTTTGATTGAACATTTATCTGCGTTTTATATTAGTTGTGGTAATGATTATATTAGACTAGTATATGCACCATGCAAAAATAAAACGTAACTGCATCATTTACTTACTAGAATGGGTCCCGCTTTATATTAAGTGGCCTTAACTGCTGTGCACATACATCAGAAATTAAGTGCAATGTGCTTATTTAGTTCATGTGGTATCCTCCTGAGACCCTGCAGACATTGTATTTTAGTGTATTTCTCTGAGGCTGAGCCTGTACAGAACACATTCAGGGCTTTTCACAGATACTAAATGTTTCACCATAAGTAAATATGTATAAATGACAATCTAATGGAAATATGATCATATTTTGTAATTATAATTTAAATCTATTTTTTTTTATTGTGTGTCATGAATCAACATCTCAGGAAAATATTATGGGGTTTCAAATCAAAAGATGACTTTCTGTTATAAAACAGTATGCTGATTTCTCACATGAGGACATTGGGACTAAAAGCATGTTTATTATGCATTTTGTGAGACATAACAAATGAATAGGGAAAGAAATTATATATTTTAATATTCTATGAAATATGATGTTTAATTAAAAAAAAATCGACTGGTCGATCATTACCCACATTATTACACTTTTTTCATTACATGTTGCCCCAAAAACACATGAATTAGATTTCATTTAGAGATACATGGTATATTACGAGAAAGCCTGTTTACGGCCATTTTACACATATCAGGCAGAAAGAAAAATTGCTTAACAAATTATTATTTTATAACATTGTATTAAAAAAAAAGTAGTTAAAAAAAAAAGGTAAAAATGTGGTTTAAAAAATCTGTTGTTTTTACCTATGCATTTTATATCTATTTATTTATCTCTTTTATTTTTTTATTGAGTCCTGATATTAATGCTCTAAACAATGTAAAGAATTGAAAAAATTTTTGTTTTCCTAAAACATTTTTTTTTCCTAAGTCTTAGGGGGTAATGCAAAACACTTGGGGTAGATTAGGGAAGATTACGGGTGGGTTACGGTGCAAGAGATGGGTCAGCAGTGTAATCGCAAATTTAACTACAAATGATCATCAAGACTAGATGAGAAAACCTAGCCTGAAATTTAAAGCAATTGGTAAAAGCCTAATGTTTGAAAATGTAATATATGTGTGTATATAAAGACACACACATACACAATATATTTTGAAAATATTTACATGTATATATTTATATTCACATAATTTATATTTATTATATAAACATACATTCATGTGTGTGTGTTTATATATACATGATAAATAACTTATTTAGGATGTGATTAATCATGGTTACCACTTGTATTTTTAAAATATAAGTACAAACATGTACATAATCAATACGTTTGTACATTGTACCAAATGATTAATTTAAATGTTAGTACATAGTAGTTAAGGCCACTCAATGTAAAGTGGGACCCAAGAGGGTCATAGAACCTTGAAACCTTTCCCATGTGAGACCACATGGCTTTGTCTAACATGGTACTAAGTGTTGACACAGAATAACTAGGTATTACTACAGTCTCAGTCTTACACCTTGGCCAGCAAATAAAAGTCTAAAAATGCACTTGCAATACACAAATGTTATGAGTCCTCCTTGTAAATATTTCCCATCAAAACCAAGAGGAATAGGATCATTGGGACATATCCACATTTCTGGATTCACAATCATTTTGCCCAGCACTGGAAGAGTGCTTCAAATCCCTTTGAAAAACGAAGCACGACCAGCTGTTCACGCTGGCTTCTCCGGGTGCACATTATGTAGCATTTAGGACAGAGCCACCTGAGGCTGTGCGGAAACGGGTCACGTGACTCGCTTCTCAAAGGGTTTCGCAGAAGCGTTTGGAAAGCACAAGAGCACAAATAGCCTGCCATGTGGAAAGAAACAAATACAGTGGAAATCGCAGCTTTAACTGGATGAAATACGACAACCCTCAAAGAGAAAGTGCTTCTCCCGTCTTACATTATTTATGATTTTATTTTGGTTTTTAACTGTGGTTCTCAACTGGTGGGCTGTGAGACACAAATAGGTTGCGCATCTCAAAGGATTGCAGGGGGAAAAACAATAAGCATTTTAAATGTGTAAAATGACAAAACAAATCACTTAGAATAACATACTCAAAACTATTTTTGTGCACACTGAATTTGGCAAAACTAGTTGAGATCCACTGGAATAGTCTGGGAGGTTAATTTCGCATCAATCTAATTTCCTCTTTTCCCAATTCTTGAGAACTATCTTTTAATCCTTAATAGAAGCTAAATGTAGGCCTGTGCCCTCATGCACATTGACTTTTAAAAGATAACTATGGCTAAATCTGCCAAAGCCATCAGGCTCATGCTCTTTAATTGGGATTAAGCTAATCGGTGTGGTTGTCTATTTCAAGCTGTTAAGGCTCTGCTGACTATTTCTGTCAGGTTTAAAGCCTCAAACACGCAGAGGAGGAGGAAGACGGCCACTTTTTAATTAAAGGAATGATGCAAGTTTTTCAGCCATTGCTGTTGTTGTATTGCATTAAAGTAGAAGTAAGAGGCGAGTGTGCCCCACTGCTTTTCACAGCACAGGAGGTTCAGTGCTAAACGTACTAGATGTTAGTGCAGTGAATCTAAAGACCAGACACAAGAGCAGTGTGGTAGCGCAGAATGCAGACACATGCATGATTAGTGAACTTTACATGAGCAATATACCTTTGAGGAAAAGAGCCGCAGGAGCTTTTGTCCACACAGGAAACAAAATAAATATTAGAAATTGAAAAACAAACAAACCAACAACATAAAACATAAAATGGACATACAGAATAATGCAAAAAAAGACTCTGAAAGTGGAAAGAGAACAAATTACTGCAACCTCACACATATACATAGACACAGAGAGGAAGGGTGTGCAAGGCAGCATATACTAACTGCGTGTCCTAAAATTTAGACTAGACTCATTTCTAAGGAAAACACATCTCTGCAAAGTGCATGGGTTTCAAATACGATCAAAAATGCAATCAATAAGCCCTGTCAGAACTTAGAGCTCGGAAGAATCAGGTCTCTAATCATATAAGGGCAAACAATCATTACCAACCAACAAAAGATGAGCATCATCATCTGAGGGGGAGACTGGTACTTTTCAACTCTGCAGAGATCAGAACGCTTCTTCAGCAAAAGCTTGTTGTGGTTTTATTTGAAGAGTTTTACTTCAGAGCGTGCCTTTGACTGGGAACCGAACTATCGTACGTGGTTTGAAAATCATTGCTCATTAATCTGCATGACATTCTAAACCCCCAAATCAAATATTTCTGGCACCCCTTTAATCATCTAAAAGTGGAACGACCCCATTTGCTGAGATCAGCCCTCCTCGCGCTATGCTGAGATGAAAATCTAAGGCTGTACTTCAGACCTGCTGCTGAAATGATTTAGATTAAGGACATCACTGCTCAGTGACACTGTTTAAAGAGGTGGTCCACAAATCTGACCACACGATTCAGAGATATTTCAGAGAAAAAGCTTTGAGAATGCACTCTTACAGTATGTACCAAAACCTAGTGAGCTGTCTCACTGTGTACCGCCTACTCAGGCGTAATGGAAACTCATTAGCCACCGATTAGAAACGCTATTCGTAGACAACAACCAACGATCACACTTAGCTGCATCGCAAATAGCTTTCCTCACATGAGGCACTCAAAAGTGGCTTCCTACAGAGTAACAATAAAGCCTTAATTGCTACGCTAACAACACAAAGCTGTAGCAAGCACAAATAATTCACATATCTGCTGGACACTTTCTGGCTGCTTTTTGGAAGGTTTACACATTTAAACAGACAATATTTTTTTGACACTACCCTTTTCTTTACACTGAACTCAAGGTAATGTCATTCTCATTCTTGGAATTTCAACCAAAGCAAGGTATCAGCTTTACATTGGGAGCAAACTAAGCCTAGAAATGCTGCCTAGGTAGCTTGCTAACAAGTGGAAGAATGTTATTATTTGGAGTACTTTGAAGATTCAACTTTGGGTGGACTTTAAAGTTAGCAGCTAATCCCAGACTCTAAAAAAAAAACCCTAACGATCGCAGTTCTAATACTAGTAGTAAATAAAAATACTAGTCGTAGTTAATACACTTTAAAATATTGATGTATTGGTAGTCGATAATGTGAATTGATTTAGAAACTGTACTCACAGGATTTTTCTTCTTCTTGTCTTTGTTTTTGCTGGGCTTGCGGTTGCTCACAAAGTAGTGAAGTGTTCCGTATTCAATCAGAGCGGCGAAAACAAAGATGAAGCACACTGATACGAAGAGGTCCATAGCCGTGACGTACGACACTTTGGGTAAGGACTTCCTGGCAATGGTACTCAAAGTGGTCATGGTAAGCACAGTCGTGATTCCTGGGGAGCAAAGTAAATATTATTTAAATAAGAACATGGATATTTTACTGTATCTTGCATGTGGATTGCTGAGGTTATATCCGTGACATTTATCTTTTACGTAGCAAATACATGGCTGTGGTTTCATTTTCCACTGTACAAAGATCAGGTCAAGACCTCCATATCCTCAGCTGAGGATACCAAAACCTGCATTGGGCCAGAGAAAGCAAATCTTTCCTGTAAGGAAAGGAGATTTTACAAAATTTTACAGAATTTACAAAAAAATCCAGAATCTTCAAAAGTCAAAATCCTGTGCTAGTGCATCTGAGCTCAGCAGTGCTCGAGCAGAAAACCAAACGAGACATTATGAGGGAACAAATCCACGTCTGATTTGTGGAATTTCTGCAAAGTCGTGATTTGAGGATAAGGTCTCTACCCCCTGGACTTCAGACTTTCTCTTTCCCACAACTCTAAACTTGCTATAGTAGTGTTGAAACCTGGGATTAAAGAAAGTTATCTGCCATGGAGTCCTTGTCCCTCACTGAGATGGACAATTCACTAGCCAGTCTACCAAACCCAAGATCAGCCTCTCTTGAACTCCTCTGTGCCTGGAAGGAGGGCTGGCATATATTGTGGAGTCTAGGGTAGCATCTCAACAGTTAACCATGCAGATCTTCCTGTATTATAAACCTCAAGCAGGTCATCTTGTGGTCCCCACCCTAGTGCAGGGTTCCTTCAATTTGGCTTGCAAGGTCCACTTTCCTGCACAGTTTAACGCCAACCTTGCTCAAACTCACCTGTCTTAGATATTCTATTGATCCTGAAAACATTTATTGGTTGGAGCTATTCTCTGCAGCAAGGTGAATCTCATGAGCCAGAGTTGAGGATCGCAACCCTAGAGCAACAGCAGCAGTGCTTTAAGTCCATAGAATTGAGGAAAAACAGTCTTTGTCAGTTTGTGATAATCCAGCATGTCTGTGACACCTGCTGATTTGATTGTCCAGCTCATTGCTGAGCTTCCAGAGATGTAGCCAAATTGGTCCAGTGCCACCACTTAATGCGCCCCCTTTCTCCTTCCTTTCTCTTGCTTCACCTCTCCAGCCATTTCCACAATTGGGCCATGGCCTGGCATCTTCTGAGGCTTCCCCAGTTCCCAAAACAACCCACCCGGGTGAAACAGGTGGCTTCCACCTCTACTTTTCCAGCTACCCTCTCTCTTCACCAGACTATTGTCACCTTTCTGTCACTATGGCAACAGGGAAGCCGGGCTGGCCTGCCAGCAATGTGTGGACCTTGGTCCTTTCCAGGAACGTAGTCCAGTCATGTAGGTAGAGGCTAATGTGTACACAAAGATGTTGTGGACTGCCCCCTGGTACCTGTCTGGTTGTCCATGGACAAAAGCATAGAGTTAAAGTATTGGTTAGTGCCTCATGCAAATGTTAATTTTGTGGATAGATTAGCCAGAATTATTTGGGAAGTCAAATGCCTCAGTAAGTCAGGGATTTGGTAGGTGGGGCACAGGTGTTTAGTACATCATGGACCTGCCACATCTGGATGGCTCTCAAGAGAGAACTTCCTCCACTGGCAAGGACCCATAAACAATGCAAGGATGAGGCTCTGATTGCACTGATGATGGCAGTGAGTGCAGTGGCTGATGTTGGGCCAAAGGCGAATTCCAAGTGCTATTTGTTCCATCATGTTAACAATATGATCGCCTCTCCCTGTCCTATCTCACTTGCCAAACTGCAAGATGAATTTATAGATGTAGGATCACCCATACTCAGTTGTAATTTAAAATGAACCCTGGATTGGTGGTGCATCTACTTATTGCCTCTGTTCAAACATCTACCTATCCTCTTTTGATTACACCATTTGTGATGCTTAATTTTGGGATCATCAGGGCATCCACTACCTTCATTCTTAGGCCCAACTTGTGCATGACATCACAGTGTGGATCACCTGTTGGTATCTGGCATTACAATCCTTTTAGTTTAAGGTGGGCCACAAGATGGGGGCACAGATGGCAGTAGCAGACTACCTCTCCAGAAATAAGGTGTGCTGTGGGCCGGATGGCTTACTGGCTCCAGTAGGGAGGTAGGTATGTGGTAGAAAGGGTTTGGTTGAGTGAGGCTGGCAACAGGAGGCCAAGCAATCTGTGAGCGATCTGTGAGTGCTCCATTATGTGGCATCAGTGATGCGATACATCATTGACCTGGTGTAGACTGGTGTGAAACTGCCCAGCATTTACATCAAATTTCATATTCATTAAGTTTAGATCTCATATTCATCTTTTTCTTTCAAAATAGCATATAACTTCGGATGGTCAGGAGTAACTGCAGGAAAGATAAACAGCTGAATAAGATGAGTGGTGTTTACAGGTAAGACAAGATGACCAATTTGCCATTGGAATAAGTTCTTATACAATTGACTTAATTGTTGTTTTTAATTTTACATACTTTTTTATTCTAAAGTAAATTTGTTTGAAGGAAGCATATATTTACTGTATATAGAAATCTTTGTGTTTATTAACACAAAGTTTGTATATCATGTAGAATGTAAACAGAAAATCTTACCCAAAGAAGTTCTGGCTGGAACTGCATCCTTGTTGATCCAAAATGAAACCCAGGACAGAACAACGATCAAGGTACAGGGGATATATGTCTGGATGGTGAAATAACCCATTCTTCTGCTTAAGTCAAAGAAGACGGTCAAAACCACATAATCTCCTGGGGACACACACACACACACACACACACAAATCATATTATAAACACATGCACACACCTGCTTTCTCATTGTTTTTTTAGTTTTCATTAAAAACATCCTTCAAAATGATCTTTAATAAACATCCCATTGCAGTCAGGACTTTCTATTAACCAACTTTAATAACCAAGGTGAACAGCACTACTGAGTTACCATGTTTCCTTTAAATCAAATGGATTTTTAGATCACAAGGAACAAATTCAGTCATGCATGCCCAAATGTTTATTGGTAGGGAATCTTTGACTGAATGCAGAAAAACCGTTGGATAAAGGGGCTGCTGTTACAGCAATTCCATGCAGCAGCTTTTTCACAGGGCTCTTCAGCTGTCTATGGGCCAGGGAATCATAGAAAGAAGGTTAAAAGACAATTTAAAGGCCAGTTAAGCATACAGAATAAAACAGGACTAAGCCATTAGGTCGCCGCGCACTGATACAATGGATTCAACACAGAGAAACACAACCGGAGGACATCCAAACACCAAGATGTGAGTGGAGCTGAAATGCACAGAGGACACAGGGGGGATTTCCAATGTTGACTAAACCCACCATGTGGTTGATCCAAGACACAAGTCAAGATCCAGCTGTGCATTGATTTGTGGGTGTGACAAAAAAGACATATCCTCACACCTGCAGAGCATTCACAATATTTGAAAAGCCAAGGTATTCACAAATCTGGATGCTACCTCAGGTTTCTGACAAACTCCATTGTCAGTTGTGGCCTAATGGTTAGAGAGTTAGACTTGAAGATTGTGGGTTCGATTCTCAGTACCAGCAATTCGTAATTCAGAGACAATATCAAGAGCTTGTGTAAAGCACGTATTAACATGAGAACATGTTAAAGTGTTTGTAGATGCTGTAATGTGAAGCTATCCAGCTACAGAAGCAAGGCAAACTACATCTGTGCTAAACTCGTCCAGAACTATACAAGCCTGAAACAGAAAACCTTAAGGGCCAAAGAATTGTGATTCCCCTTGAGTCAGGCAAAATATCCTTCATAGTATAAGCAAAGAACACCAAAGTCCAGAGATTGGGCCTATCAGTTTGTCTGGTGGCCAGGCCTGTCCTTGCATTATTTAAACCTCCGTGTTGAGAATCATTTATATCTTCTTGTTGAGGATTATTTTTCATGCTACAGTGAAGTAGCACATCTCAATGTCACCACAGCCAACACAGTCATCACAGCCTGATAAGAAGCATTTAGTCACCACAGAAATCCACATACATACACATTATGTCCTATAACTGGCCATGTTAATATCTATCTATATTAATATGGGTTTAAACACATTACCAGTCGCCTAAGATACTGCAAGCAAAAAGTGAGGTGCAGTGTGCTCTGGAACGTAGGAGGGGAGGAAACAGCATCTCTCTCCCATCTGAACATTAAAGAATTCAGGAGTCTGAAAATTGAGCAAATGAAAACCAACATGGCAGCGCAATCTGCTCGTCCCTCAACAACACTGCAGTCTGCATTTGCATGTGGCTTCTAAAAGAGGAATCACAAGGAGCAGTCATTCTTCTAACAAAAAAACCCAGTTCTTACACTTAATAGTTCTTACATCATACACACTACTGAAAGACTGGTACACACACTCACACAACCAAGAACAATCACAGACACTGATATGGACAGAGCACCGTATGTTGAGTGTCACAAACTCTTGCATTTGTAGAAAAGATATGAAAATTAATGCAAAAAACAATTGCAACTGGGCTAGGGTTTACATGCAAACAAATGAAGATTTTGTCTTACTATTAAGTGTTACATCACGCATATACATATACTGACCAAATCACCCCAAACCAAACCCTAATCATATGGTAAGTACATGTACTTAATTAATACATTTATAATAACACTGTAACAAGGACACTGTTACTGGACATACTTGATAAAGTGTAACACTTACAGTGTACAGGGAACACTACAGTGTTTTAAGTGTCCTTGTTATTTAACAAAATGAATTAAAATTATGTACTTACTACATGGTTAAAGTTATGGTTAGGTTGTGGCTTAGGGTTACTTGCATTGTAAAAATGCATTATTAATTATTATTATAATAGTTAGTACATGTAACGTGTAACAAGGACACTATAAAATAAAATCAAATAAAGTGGTGGCGTAAAAGGCTATCTTGTGCACAGTATACAGTATCTGCCTAGCTAATCCAATAGTCACGGCACAAGCTTTTTTCTGTTGTTGACAATAATCTTACCTAGAGCACCCCCTTTTGAAAAGTTAATGATGAAAGTGAGGTAACCTATTTGCACTTTTCTGACACAACACTTCCTTCCTTATTTCTTACTTACTCATGGTATCATTAGGTGTATCTACACCTGCAGTGTTTCATACATACTGGGCCTATTCTTTCTACTGACAGGGCACTTTTCTGATGGACTAATCCCAAAGTATGCTTACCGTGGTCCACCATTTCAATTTGTATTCATTACGACCTGCATTAGATGAAGCCCCTAAGCAACAGTCTGTCTTTTTTCTGCTGGCAAATTGCTGTAAAAACACCCTAATTTAGCATACTCAGCAAAGTCAAAGTCAAGGACCATTACTGTCTGTGTTTACTAATAAGGCATCACCCTAATGGCTCCCATGACCTGCTGTCAAAAACACCGGCTGAAAGTGTTTGATGGGTTCTGCAAAACTCATTAGAGGAGATATTCATCTTGGGAAAACATACTGATAACACTCAATCCCATTAACTCATGGCTCAACAAAGTATTGGTAATTAAAGAAGGATAGCTGGGCAGCTCTCAAACTGTCTTTCTAGCCAAGACTATGACTGCTGTATGTAATTTTAAGATAAAAAGCTATTTTAAATAAAGTGCCCCCGCTAACACTTTATTTTAAGGAGGCATAATACAGATTAATTACCCAGTACTTACATGAAATAAAATGTATTTATCATGTAACCAAGTTATGGAACAGCCTGTAATTACAGTTTGTAACTATGAAGATGTAAGCTACTGTTACACACGTTACAGACCGAGTCTGTTACTCAGATACTTACGCTTAAGTACAATCTTGATACACTTTATTTTAAGTAACTTATGTCTGAGTACTTTAATTATGTTGTATGAAGTCTGCAACACATATTCTGGTTACATAAGTATCTGTAAAGAGACTCGGTCTGTAACAAATGTGTAACAATAGCTGTCTGTTACATCTACATAATTACAACTGTAAGTACAAACTGTACATGGTAATACTTTTTGTTTTGTGCAATTACAATGGCTACTAATAACTAGGAGAATGAAACGACCAATGAGTTATTATGGGTCATAAACAAGGTTGGGTTGTGGTCAGTGAATGACTTTTCAACCAATGAGTGTAATGAGTTATGAGTGTAACTTAATAGTGAAAGTATATGAAGTAAATAGAAAGATCTCAAGTGATAAGGTGAGAATATTTTGCATATGTGATTGGCACAGCAGCAATTTTTTAAATATACTGTATGAATATAAATTAATAAGACAACAAGGATGTCAAAAATAATACTTAATACTACTGCAAAACCATATACATAAAAATAAAATTACACACAATCATGTTCTGTAACATATACACTGCAGTAAATTGCAAAGTAATCAAGAAGGGAGATATATGAATTAAGGAGGAGATGATTTTGATATGTGATGCCCTTAACTGATCACTGATGTCATGAAGATGCAGAGGCGGACTGTGTTTTTGAACTGAAAAGCATTTCTTCCTGTTGCTGTTTTTTCCAAACGAAGTCTAGAAGATGGTACAGGGAAATATATTAGTTCTCTGCTCAGATGCTGTGAATGTGTAACAATGGAGGCACGGCAGGCAGTCGGATCCAAGTGCAAAGTGTTTTATTGAAGACAGCGTCAAACAGGCAGA
>JAUCNO010000425.1:1996464-2016239 GCA_032353835.1 Enteromius viviparus
CACACACACACATCTCAATGTAGGTAGGTTATAGATGTATGTTAAAACAAAATAAATTTTCATTTAGACTATATATCACACCTAAAAATAAAATGAACTGAACTTTGAACTAGTTCAAAAATTTTAATTGTGAGCTATCAATGTGAACAGTTCACTTTGAGCATGTGTGAACTGAACTTTGCACTAGATCATGAAAAGTGTGAACTTGCACAACACTGTTGACAGGTATGAATCAAATTAAGTGCAAAAACACCAAACGATGGCTGTCCGAGGGTAACTTCATTGAGTGCTTCAGCAAAACAAATCTCTTCAGCTACGCTTGCATCAACACTTTCTGCTGATCCTTTTAGCTAACTTGTGTATGTACTTTAATGCTCACTATGCTCGTCTAAGTACACCAACAACCTGACTGTCCTCTCCTTGCTATGAATTTGTGAACAATTATGTCAGCATTTAGGATTAAATTCACATAATGCATAGTTTTTGGCCTATTTGTGGTTTGTGCCATCTGCTTTGAAACAAGGGCCTGAAACAATAGTACTTATAAAGCATTGTAAAAGCAGTATTAAAAACCAAGATGATATAAGCTAAGTTCTTTTAAAATGCTTTTTGTGAAATTGACGCAATACTAAACAAAAGACTTTAAACTGCTGATCTGATCATCCAATGAAAAATAACACTAAAGTACCTACAAACCTATGAAAATACCATGCTTCCTGTTGTTTTTAATAAAGATATGTATGCAAGATTCAGATGAAAAAGATGCAACCTGGTCTTATAAAAAATATGTACCTGTTTTTACGTGTCTTACTGCACGTTACGCTGCAGTTTCAAAAAGAAATGTCCACTGAGTGGTGATAAAACACAGGTTTAATACATTTATTAAATGGATATAGGTATGCATGAAGTGTTCAGAATTTAAATATCTGAGGACGGTTGCTAAAATTTAATGCACTATTATGTTGGAAATATGCCCTACATCAAATATAACCTACATGATTAACAAATGCTAAACTGATATAAAATAAATTTTTTTGATGCAACCGTATCTTCTCAACTTCCTTTTACACAGATCTGAACTGTTTTGTTGAAGCCGAGTTACACAGGATTAAACCGGAGCTTCTTGTCTCTTGAGTACATTTCTGTATGACCTGTCATGCTCAGTCACTAGGCAGACACAGAAAGATAGGTTTCACAGGTAAGTATTTTTATTTAGCAACAGGCTGGTAGTGAACACACAGGAGCGATGCAGGTAAGTAACTCAGGTAAGTCATTCAAGTAAGACAACTCAAAAGTTTCAGTTCAATAAACAAACTGAAGGAAGACAACACAGGTAAGTAGCTTGTTGCAGGTGAGTAACGGAGGTAAGTATTAATCAACAAAGCATAGTCCCATAGCAAACTTTTCAACAAAGGGTTTAAGAGCAATACTCAGTTTTTTTTGGTGAGGTAGCAAAGTTCATCAAACGAGGCAACTCAGGCAGGCAGAGAGGACGGCAGAACAGAGAGCGATCTCACAGGGATTTCAGATAAGGACCTTGAGCTCAGCCAACATATGTTTTTTCTCTTTTTCTCAAATTTTTTCTCTTTCAATTTGAGAGAAAAAAAAATATTTTTTGCATTTTTAAATTTTATGGGAATGAAGAAATATAATATAAGAGATAATGCACGATGTGGAGGCCAAGAACCTTGGCATCAGTTGGTTTATTCTGCAAATTGCCAAGCATTATCCCACTCATACCTTGAAGTTAAAGCTGTTAAAGCACAATATTTGACCGGAAGGGCAAAAATTATTATTTTGGTCAGTTATGGCTCATTAGCTATAGAATTCCGCCCACTTCAAACCAGACACAGAGATGAAATAGTATGGTAAGATCAAATAAAAAGTTATTTGAATGAATTATGGTTTTTGAAATAATTAACAAATAATTAAGTTATTGCGCAAATGCTTTCAAGCATGTTTTAGCAAATAGCTGTCAGCTTTTTGCCAGACGGCAGCAGTCAGCGGAAAATTAAAGAAAAGAAAAAAACTGAAGTTAATATTCACAAATTGCAATTTAGTATGAAGTTATTTGTGTTTTTTAGAAAGAAAATGTAAAAGGTTTAGGCTACTTTGCATCGGAACATTGAAAGTGGTAGCCTATTTTAGTAGTCTAGGAAAGATACATGAAGGTGTGAAATAAAAATATTCTTCTTATTAATGTTCGTTTCAAATACGTTTTTTATTAATATTTTTAAATTAATTTGATTAAAACAGCAACAGCGTATATTTGTACTTTTTATTTGTTACCTGTGCTTTATTATTTAAAAATACTTGGGGAAAGATCTACAATCCTTAAGAAAGTACTGCGTGTTTAATGAATTCTTTCCTTTATTTTGAGGCACTATTTCACTCCCATTTTTAAGACATGACTAAAATAAGAAATTAATAAATTAAACCTGCCACGATTTAGCTAACATATCGAAACAGATTGCATTTCTCTATAAAGGTGCCACCAAGAAAACATTAGTTTATAATTATTATAATTATTTATTTTTTTCATAACTATTAAGCCACTTCTTCCTGTGCATTCTGGAAAACTTATTATGAGGACTCGAGCGTGGAATATATTAAGACTCATTCAGTGTGGTTAGTTGCATAATATGACTTAAATTGACATATAGAAATCTTTGGAGTGCAGCAGCGCTATTAAACACCTTCTCAACATCTCAGTTTAAAAGCCTTTAAGGGATTACGATGCATGTCCTCACTGACTCGTTCTCTCGCAGTTAAGGATACAGCTGAGACGAGTTTGCGCTTCAACAAGTGAATCCACTGCGCCATGATTCCACAGAGGAAACATTTTCTAACAAGACCGTTTTTCTATATGAAGTCACCCTAAACGTTGTATTTAATGATGGACATTTAAATTGATGATCTAACCCCACAGTGATCACTGCTCTGTTTGGCACTCCAGCTTTCTATGCTCTTTGTGTGTGTTTTGTTTGTTTTCATTCCTGGACTCCATTCCCCATAATGCACCTCTCCTCACAGCTGTTGCTCGTTTGGTTCAATGATTCAATTAGCTCCACCTTTGTATATATACCAGTCTGTTTGTCTGTCTGTCACAGATCATTGTTTATCTGTCTGTTCCGTCGTGTTTCCTGGTGTTCTGTATTCTGTCGGTTGGATTTCTCGTGTGCCATATTTGCCTGGACCTGGACTAGCCCTCTGCTTTTCCCTCAAGACTCTGTTGAACAGTATTTTGGACCTTTTGCTATGTTTTATGTCTCTGCTTTGCCTACGTTAGTGTGTTTGCCGGTGTATAATCTCTCTCCTTCTGACCCTGAACCTTCAATAAATTATCTTTGCACTTGAACTTGCATGCCTCTCGTCCCTTTCGTTACAGAATGATTCGTCAACATAGAGTTCAGCACAGTGATTTTTAAAGGAAGGAACAGGGCTGTCTATCACTCCGGTGGTTCTTGAGTCACCCCCAGAGGGCGCGGCTCTCATCACTTAGCGCGAGGGGCTGAGTGATGCTCAGTCATGTGCTGTTAAACAGCTATGGAAGCTGTTTGCTACTCTGGTGGTTCCCAAATCGCCCATAGAGGGCGCCGGTGCCATCACCCAGCGAGAGGGGCTTAGTGATGCTCAACCAGTCACTGAAGGACAGTCAGGGAAGCTGTTGAGGGCCCTCACGATCCCTGTCGCACGGTACAAGGGACCGTGTTCAACCCAACCTGTCTCAGTTTCGTAGCCTGTGAAGCTCCTGAGGGCCCTCAATTTGCCTAGAGAGTCTTTAACGGGTCTCACTCCCGTAGCACAGTACGAGGGGCTGTGTCAAATCCAGTCGGTCCTGGTTTCCTGGCCAGTTGAATTGTCTGAGGCCTGTGACCCCGATTCTGAATGGCCGGATCCGCCAGACTCTGTCTGTGATCCCGATCCTGAGTGGCCGGATCCACCAGACCCAGTCTGTGATCCCACCCCCGAATGACCAGATCCGCCAGATCCAGTCTGTGATTCCGATCCTGAATGGCTGGATCCGCCAGACCCAGTCTGTGACCCAGAACCAGAGTGGCCGGATTACGCCAGACGCTGTTTGCGATCCTAAACCTGAGTGGCCGGATCCGCCAGACCAGGTTTGTGATCCAGGTTCACAATCTCCTGAGCTCAGTAAGGATAGTGAGGTTCCATGGCCCAGGCCATCAGAGCCTGTATATGACTCAGAGACTCCATCGGATCCGCCAATGACTGCACCTCCTCTGGAGATGTTGGTGTCAACCGCAGTGTCTCCAGAGACCCCAATGGTGGCTGCTTAAACCCTGGAGGCCTCTGAGTCGCCGTCTGGGGGGCCAAGAGGGGAATTCTCACTATCAGTTCAGGCACTGAGGGCGCAAAGTCAGTCTGTTTCACCTAGGAGAGCGTTTTCACTCTCAGTTTGGTCTCTAAGGGCGTATGCACTTCCTGTCATGTCTCAAAGGGCGTACTCGGTTCCTGTCTGGTCTTGGTGGACGTATTCACAGTCGGACGGGCATTCGAGGGCGCAATATTGGCCTGTCTGCCCCAAGAGGGCTTTGTCACTGTATGGCCACACCCATGGGACCCTGCTGCCATCCGCTCCTCCCAGGAAGATGACCTCGCTGTCCGTTTCGCCCAGATGATCCGCCCTGGAAGGCCTTCCCGCCGTCAGCACCACCCAGGAGGATGTCTCCACTGCCTGTTTTGCCCCGTTGGTCTTCTCCTCCACCTACTCCGCCTAGAGGGACGTCTCTGCCGCTGGTTCCGCCCAGTTGGGCTTCTCCACCGCCTGCTCCACCCAGAGGGAGGTCTTCGCGCCTGTTCCGCACCGTTGGGCTTCTCCAACACCTCCTCCGCCCCGCTGGGCTTCTCCACCGCCCAGAGGGAGGTCTACGCCACCTGCTCCGCCCCGTTGGGCTTCTCCACCGCCTGCTCCACCCAGAGGTTTTAGTATGTGTTCCTAGTATTGCTCATCTAAAATTATTTTATATATGGTAGAAACGAAGGGTTGCCTCTCAGACATTATGGCTTGCATTAAAATGCGCTTTCTCAATGAGAAGTTATCAACCGCGCACACAACCTGAACACACACACCTGGAGCCGTGGACAGGTATGCTGCAGCGCCTGGGAGCATATATGTTATAAAATATTATAAAAAATGTGTTTAAATGTGTTTATAAGTTTAAATGTATTAGGTGTAATTTTGTTCTGAAGACTGAATAAGTCAGAAATGTGTCTATAAATGCGCTCAGCGCCGTCAGGTCATCTGACGTTTTCCTTATTAAAGTGGAAAATACTCCTTTAAGAATAAGACATTATTCAAATCTATTTTATATATTTATTTTATTTGTGTACATTAACAATAAAAACAGTTATGTATTTGTACAGAAAGGAAACGAATTGGACGTGCTTCCTAAAGGGGTCATCACAATTGAACTGAAACTCAACTGAAATTCTGCAGAGAAGCTGCTGGTTTTTTATTTTATTCGTTTTGTTAACTTATTATTTCGATAGAAAAATATATTTAGAATATGGACCAATGCACTTCTTTTAGGATATATGTAGCTAGGCTTTTCTCTGTTTGCACAAGCTCTGCGTGTGAGTGATGTGAATCCTCACGTTATGCTGCTCTTTTTTTCTCTTTTTTAAGGATGATGTCCTGTAGACATGTTATTTCATCTTTTATAAATTAATTTTCTAAAAATTCATCTATATTATTTTTAAAGGGTGTTATATTACAATGTTGTTATTTTTTAAAATGTTTTTATTTGGTTATTTTATCTCTATTTAACAAAACAAAATTGTAGTCAGTTTTGTAGAATTGTAGAAACTTGAACTATGAACGACTTTAACACGCGACTAAATTAAATTTAAATCCGGGACTTTGCCATGGCGGTACACGCGGCGGTAGTAGGCATTTTGGTTGTCCACCTACTGTAGCTTAAAGCAAGCAGTGCTGACCACCACCCAATGGGGTAACAAATGCATCAAGCATAGCCTCTCTCCCTAGCTCTCTTTCTCCACCATCACACTGACCTTCCTGATGTTGCAGGGTGATTGTGATGCAAAGACCAATGTCCCATTATAAAAGTGGAACCTGCCAGGCAGTACTAAACACCAGTGAGAGCAGCAGGGGTACTGGGTAATGGGCCCAAGGTGAGGACGTGCACAGGGATGCCCTGTTCTGACCCCAAGTGACCACCATGATTTAGGGGTCAAAACCTCACTTCAGGCATCTGCTAATTTGTTGGATGAACTGGCTGTCGTTTTTGCAATTATTAGGGAACACGTGTGCGAATGTTTCTCACGGGACAGAAGACAGAGGCATGAGGGCAAAGCTCGGGCTGGGAGGGGTGAGATAAATTTGTGATAAATTTGCGTTAAATAAACATGTTTAAACAGGTCCAAGTAATAGATGGGCAACCCCTGGTTATGCAAATGTTAATGCCCTCATGTGACCAGAGGCATTAAAGGGTTAGTTCACAAAATTAGCCTGTCCGTTATTTACCTTTAAAGCATCTTAGGTGTACTGTATGTGACTTTCTTCTTTCAGAGTTATATTAAAAATTGTCCTGGCACTTCTGAACTCTATCATTGCAGTGGGCCATTTAACAAACTTAACAAAACATCCCTCAAACAGGATTTTACTGGCCAGGCATTAGCAGGAACGTTCACAGATGGTGTGCAACTTCCCGTAAACACAAAAAAGCCCCATTACCTCAAAAGCACGACTGTGTCCTCTCCCTTTGATAGAGGTCCCTTTCAAGTGAATTTGTATGGACTTTATCAAGCCATTAGAGCGCTCAGCAAAGGAGCATCAGTCTGCGAAACAATGCAAGCCAATGCCCAGAGGCATTAGTGATCTGTATCACTGCAGCAAAAAGTGACTACGTCCTGAAACTTCAAATCTGGTTGTGTCTTCTTTAACATCAATAACTGCAACCAAATGCTTCTGGTCAAGGTTTTTCACAGTGCTTTTCGGCCCAGTTTTTTTGGCTCATTATCTTGCTTCATAAGCCAGGTGCACTCAAGCCTCAACTGACAGAATGAATCAGGCTTCCTTGTTGTTTTTGGGTCGTTTGTGACTTGTCCCTGTGATGCTCTTGGATGAAATTTTGGACTTCTGGAAAGGTTTCTACTGCTGGAGGTAATGGCCTTACTGTTGTTCTCTGGAGTGCAAGAGCCATAGAATCAGCTTTGTAACCCTTCCCAGACTGATGTTGGACTGGGTGTGTCTAGATCAGTTGGACTCCATTATAAATGTAGTTGGTTGCTTTGATGGGCGCTTTTGTTCAACAGTCTAACAAATGTCCATTAACACTGACATCCTACCTCATCTGGAAAGGCACTCTCTCATGAAGACATGTATGGCAGATAGATGTTTATTACATTTCGAATATGTCGATTCACTGCAGGGGGCCTTTATTCACCTCCTTGAGCCGTGTGAGGCACATTTTATTATGGATGGATGCACTTTCTTTGACGTCTTTTGTATCATTGAACAGAAACAACTGCCTACTGAAAGAACAAGGACAGATTTGAATATAATTTAGTTTGGATACAATCTGAAAGAAGATATACATGTAAACCTAGGATGCTTTAGCCTACATTGGATGCTTGAACATTTTGAGTTTACTTACATACTTACATTCGTAAATATTAACTTAACAACAGACACAAATTTGCATCATGAGAGGGGCTTCTGCCAGGCGCGTGCATTGGTGGAGGGGAACATTTTCTAAATACTGCTGTTATTGTGCCATGAAATGCAGTTTTCACAGTATTTCATGTGAGAATGTACTTATTCTAAAACGGTACTGGAGCACACCAGTTCAACTCGTCAGGTCATTAGTACAAGTGGGTCAGAAAAGGTAAAGAGAGTTGAGAGAAAATGTGATGCATGTCAGATCTGTGTCATGTTCAGAAGCCGCAGCTCTACTGCTGTGATTTCTGTTTATCAAAAAGAAAAAGAGGAAATCAATAACTTTTATAGCATTCATTAGAATGTATTGCTTAATAACTTTAAACGTTAAAATTTATAGCTCTCATTTATACTGTAATATTGAATGGCTACGGTCAATTGTTAAATATTAGGGAGAATATTTTTTATAGAGATTTCAATTGTATTGGTATCAGTAATACTGGCATTTAGTCATAAAAAGATACCTTTAAACAAATATTAGCTGGCAACCCAGGGTTATGAAACAAATCCTACATAAAGCACCTTTAATATATAAATGTAACATATTTTCCCATGATATTTAAATGCATGT
Organism: Enteromius viviparus; assembly: GCA_032353835.1. Taxonomy (NCBI): domain Eukaryota; kingdom Metazoa; phylum Chordata; class Actinopteri; order Cypriniformes; family Cyprinidae; genus Enteromius; species Enteromius viviparus. Next base: position 2,004,738 of record JAUCNO010000425.1, read on the forward strand.
GTGTGTATGTATTTATATATACATAATATAAATACTAAATAATATAAATTATTTGGCAGCACAAATACACAGTTTTTTGCAGAAATATACTGATTACTGCCCTTAATGTGCATTCCTTCATTCAAGAGAAATGGACTGATATATGAAGTTCTTTTGCACAAACTCACTGTCAGTTCATGTGGGTTGAGAAAGAAGTGTGGTTTTCGAGGCACACGCAGACACACGCTCCCTGATTTCTTCCCACTGAGAATCTACAAGAACAATTTGCAACTCTCATAAAATAACACATTTTCCTATGTAGGAAAACACTCTTGTTTTCTCATTTCTTGTGAACTACAGATGAGGCTATCCCATTAGACTGTCCACAGCGCATCTGCTGCTTCATTATTAACATCAGAAACCACTTCCCCTGCTTCCTCTCCAGAGTGATAGGACAGGAAGAATTCCAAGGCAGTGGTTTCTTCCCGGCACAGCTTGCTCGTGTGAGCATGTGAAGACATGTCTCTCCACGTTAGGCCAAATTGTCGCTTTCCTCATTATCTGTCCTTCATATTTCAGGACCGAAATAGAAGTGAAATGTCTGTATTAGCATCCTAAAAATGGCTTCTATGCTCTCAGCTGCATCTGAGTGTGGGAGCAGACATGAGGTGTAGAGAAAAAGCAGTAAAGAATGGCAGAGATGTAAATGGATCTGCATGTAGGGCGTATGGCCAGACTTACAGCTTGAGAACTCCAGGGGACATGAATGCTCATCCATTGGAAAGTTATTCAGTTTAAGCTGGCACTCTGCATCAATAGTCAACCTACAGACAGAAAAGTCCTTAATTAAATTTCTTTTTATAAGCCATTTCATTAGCACACCCTGCACTTACAGAGACAGGGAAAAAGACAAGTGTAAATACTGCTTTAAATAGTTTTCTGTTTAATTTAATTGCCTTTTTTCTTTTTGTTTTTTGAGCAAAAAATAAATGTCTTAAATTTTTTCCTAATTTACAGAAGACACACCAAAATATCATTCAGTGAAACAATCTTGACACACAAAACACACAAACAAAAATCTATTTATGACACATTAAAAGATGAATTACTTTTAACCATAAATACTAATTAGTTATAATTTTGCATTTCTTAAAATTTGGCACTATCTTAGGTTTTTCCCATTTGTCAGTAATTTTTTTTACTCATTTAAAACACAGTATGCTTACATATTCTTTTACATATTCTTTTTATATGTTACTTGTGTATATATATTATTTCAGTGTTTAAAGCATGTTGGACCAGCATTGAGATACAGAGAGGTGGAGACAGAGAGCATGAAGGGCATTTACTTGAGCCGCTTCACTCTAAACCACTGACTGGGTCTACAACGGCTTCATTTATAGGTCATCTTTACATCTAAACATAAGCCTGGTTTGTTGTATCGCCTGGCAACCTCACATCTGACACAGCTTCAAACGCATCTACTCATTATTTCTCTCCTTCTTTGTATTATACCAGCTGTACTTAAATACATTAATTAAAATATATATTTAAATAAATCTGTAACACGAGATTCGGGAACACATATGTGACCCTGGACCACAAACCCATTCAGAACAGGGGCAATATTTTGAAAATAAGAATTATACATCATCAGAAATCCAAATAAATAATCTTTCCACTGATGTCTGGTTTGTTAGGATAGGATAATATTTGAATAGACACAACTATTTAAAATCTGGAATCGGCAAAAAAAAAAAAAAATCTAAATATTACGAAAAATATATTAGAAAATGTACAAAATGTCTTCATCTTTACATAATCTTTACAATACTTACTGGCATAAAAGAAAAATCTATAATTTTGACCCATGCAATGAATCGTTGTCTATTGCTACAAATATAGCTGTGCTGCTGATGACTGCTGCTGTGCTCCAGGGTCAAATACTCACTATTGATTCAAATTATTCTCTCAATAAAAATTGGCTGCTTATTGATAGTAAGTGAGGTAGTTGTTGTAGTAAATTTAAGTATAGGGTAGATCTAGAATATGCTCATGTATTAATACTGCATAAACGCTACTAGTTAATAGTTAAGAGTGTTCCCTGATCTAAAATGTTAGCATTAAATCATATGTTGAGTAAGATTTATTTAGTCTAAATGTTCCAGTGACATTTAGCAAATGATATTTATATTTATGTTCATATTGAGTGATTTGAGTGGCATGCTCCTCATTGACAAAAAGCTTCTGTACAACCATTATCCTATTTTATTTAATAGCATTGTGTATCATGTAAAACACATCATGTAAATGAAAAATGAAGACCATTTGCAAACACAAACAGGGCAGCGCATGGACAACTTTAAAAAAGAAGAAAACAAGGAGATGAAGACATTTCTTTTTGGGCATTTGCAAGTTAAAGACAGGTTTGTTCTTTTTTATTTTGTTCATTAAAATATATCACAAATCACAGCAATGAACATACAGATTAATATTACTATTATTATTTACAGCTGTTTTAAAACTCAACTTATTTATTTATTTATTTATTTTTAATAGTGTAGCTTTGATATCTGATATACTTGGTTACAGTGGCACTAATAGTTCTCATTTCTGCCAGGAAAGCAAAATCAGTTGAGAGTTATTGATATTTTGATCAGAATAATGAGATCATGTAAAATCAACAAGAATCTAGAATTAACATCAGCAACTATTGAAATGGTAAGATTATCTGAGAGCACAGAATTGATAATAAACCAACATAATTACTTTGTAACTTTAATTCAGTGCAGTTTGAGTTGAGAAAAAATTGTGGTTGCTTGCTCATGCGTGATAATTCATGATTAAAAAAGTGCATTTACCTTAAAGTGTAGAGTATACGGCCGTCATTCCATATCCGCAGCATGCGGTTGGGTGTGGTGATCCAATGGGCATCTGCCTTCTTAGAGTTACGGAAAAACGTGTCAGGGATCCAGATTTTTCCCACCATGTTACTGTTGAGACGCAGGACCTTCATCGTGCTGTTGAACTTCAGCCGTCTGTCATACCACGTCTGGGCGAAAAAGATGTCAATCGTGTACTCCTACCAATCAGAAAGAGCAGGCCTTTCAGACATTTGTGTAGCTGACAGAGGCTAAACACGGATTTAATTTAATCCTAAACTTGGTGTAAATTCAAACAAACACTGGAGACAGACATGTCAGAAACAGCTGGAAAAGAACACTTGTTATCTGTTCTGTACTGTTACAGAACTTGAATTATTCCCCCCCGAGTGCCTTTCTTCTCTGAGATGCACAAGGAGCTGCATCCAGACCTTCTGCTCCGTCCCCGGCCAAAGCACACGATGCTAGGCTGGCTGCATGACACCAAGCTGGCCGCGGGCGAGGGACACTGCCAGCTCCTCAGGGCCCGGCCAAAAACACCCGCAAGAAAAAGTGCCCCTGAGACGGGCAGCCCGGAGGTCATGAAGATTGCTCTTCAGGGGACGAGTTGTTCAACAGAGTCTAGAGCAAACTCTCCCCAGTGCAGAGGATCTTTTATCTCGGTATGGAGCTGGACTCGGTCGAAACGACAGCCCGCCTCACGGGGGAGCGTGCGCAGGCCATGCTGACACGTCTGGAGTCATTCAACCACAAAACAGCGGTCCCTCTCAAAACTTTTCAGAAGTTCCTGGGGCATATGGCAGTAAGAAAAAATGGTATGCTGCTATGGTATGCCATAGTTGCATACCATGTGCAGTGGAGGGTGACTCCCTAGGTAAGCACCAATTCATCGTTAGGTTCCTCAGAGGTGCGCGTCGGGATAATCCCCGGAGACCGCCCTTGGAGCCTTTTTGGGACCTTGACGTCACCCTAACCTGATTCTCATGTTGTTCTGAGACCCCGGGCCGGCTACGTGCTCAAGGTTCCTACCACTCCCTTCCGAGATCAGGTAGTGAACCTGCAAGCACTGCCCCAGGAGGAGGCAGACCTAGCCTTAGAGTTGCGCCTCTATGTTGACCGCACTCAGAGCTTTAGACGCTTTAGGACAGCAGAAAGGCAATGCTGTCTCCAAACAGAGGTTGGCCCATTGGGTGGTTGATGCCATCTCCCTGTCTTATTCATACCAGGGAGAGCCGTGTCTATTAGGTCTGAGAGCCCACACCACAAGGAGTGTTGCCTCCACCTATGATTTTGGTCACTGCGCCCCTCTAGCAGATATTTGTAGGGCTTGCTACACCCAATACCTTCGCCAGGTTTTACGACCTCCGGCTGTGTCCCCCCATGTCTTAAATCAGATGAGAAGGTACTGTAGCGAGAGGCCAGCTGGTGTCGCCTTGCTGCGCCACTCCCGTGGCATCCGTGCGCTTTCTCAGAGGTTCCCCTGTGCCAAGGCGAACCCCTTCCTCCTGCCCCGCACTAGGACCTAGAGCGGAGTCACTCCGGCTGTGTTCCTCTGGGTCTTCTTCACCCAGTAGGTTGTGGCTACAAAACCTTATGTTCCACAGTCAGCCAGAAGGCTGTGTTTCCCTTGAATTCCACATGTAAGAACTGTGTTTATGCTTCATGTCTCCACCCTCAACCCATGCTTCTGTACATCTGGCATTCCTGTGGGGTCCCCTATTTGGCCCCCAAGGTGTTGGGAAGGTTATGTGCAGACTCTCCTGCTGGCACGCATGCCTGTAAGCAATGGGGTCTCCACGTAACATGGCCTCAGGGTCTGTTCCCATATGTAACGTTGGAGTGACTCGACTGAAGGGGAACGTATAAGGTTACGAAGGTAACCCACATTCCCTGAAGGAGGGAATGGAGACATTACATGCCCTTGCCATGTCCCTGGGTTGTGCTGACAGCGACTTGGCTCCTCAGCGAAAACCTGCAAGTGCATTACATCTGTGCCCTCTTATACTTATGCTGTGATAAGGTGCACCTGGCTGTAATTAAATGCATGGCAATATTCATTGGCCTTTTCTCATTCAATCGTAGACGATTGCTTCCTCATGCGAGTTCCCATATGTAACGTCTCCGTTCTCTCATTCAGGGAACGAGGGTTACCTTCGTAACCTTAGACGTTTCTAATGTTAATACAGCTAAAACATGCTAATACATTTTAAAATAAAATAAAAAACACCATATCGTTGTATATGAATGAAATGTGTTGGGGGATATCTCTTACCATGTTGATGGCGTTTACTGGACCGATGCTGTTGACGAACATGTCTGTGTGGATCACGGTTGGTTTGACTACAGAGCAGACAAGAGAAATGAGAAGAATTCATCAAATCTCTGTTTGTCCTACAGAAGACTGTCAGTTCACAAATGGGGCATATTTAGACATCACTTTATCATGAACTTCACTCATGGCTGATAACTTTAGTTTCCTGTTTGGAGTAGGATTTAAGTGCTGGATTAATCAACAAATCATTCAATAAATAATTATGTCAGCAAGTAGACACATTTCTCTGCTGATCTTTTAGCACAGTTTATGTCATTTAGGATGTTGTAGCCAAAAAGTTAATGTGTAATAAATTCTATTAAAAAATAAAATATATAATACAATCTAATCAAATATTTCTTTCTAAAACTATTTAAAAAAGCAAGAAGTTTATTTATGTTTAGTTTATTTATTTATGTTTATAGCAGTTAATTGATAAATTAAATCTATTTATTGCATTATTTTTGAAAGCATCCTCATTTTACAGCATTTTTACAGGAGCGTCTAAAACTCTGAACAGTATTGGAGCTTTCCAGGTAGGTTTTTTTTCTTCATCTTGGAGACGTTTTGACATTTTGCATGTCTGTCTTGAAAAATTTGACATTTACATCTACAATATCACCAAATAGGTTATGTATTTTCAAAAACCTTTATCATTTTTTAAGAATTTATGTGTGTCCCTATTTGCATAAGATATAAATATTCAAAATAAAAAAATATATTTTTGCAAATATTTTATAATTTGTGTGTGTACGTGAAGTTTGATGTACCACCCCGTCACACTAACTTGTTTTATCTATAATTAATGTACAATTGCTTTAAATGACATCACACAGAGGAAGTGACATCATTTGAGGCTTGCAGGCACCAAGGACAAAAGCAGGCAAGTTTTGACATTCTTTTATGTTGTTTATTTGTTGTTTTTTCAAGTTTGACAGGGTGTGTCAAACTTAAACCAATCACCCCGTCACGCAAATTAGACAGGAAAACCGTTTTTTAGAAAAAAAAATTCATTAATGCAAAAACAATTAAATTTCATATTAAATGTATGTATGCTAGGGGAAGAACTTGACCACATGGCAGATCTGCAGCCATTTTGGGATTAAATATACCACCCCGTCACACATTTTATTGTGATAGTGGATGTGATAGGGTGAATGTGAGAATGTGTAAAACAAATTATTAATTAATTAGTATATTTTAACCCTGATTAGTTCATTCACTCAATCACTCACTCCAACACACACACACACACACACACACACACACGTTTACTTAGCTATCTAAATGGGGACATAGGCGTAATGGTTTTATACACTCAAAAATGATCCTACAACACTGTTAAGTTTATTTAAAAAAAATCATTTTCATTGAACACCAGTATGTTTGGTTCCCTTTTTAATCGACTGCATTGTGTTAAACAAACTTGAAACAGTTCTGTTTTGTTTTCTTCCCATCATGCTTTGCACAGGGCTAGATAAGGCTTGAAAATATTTTATTTATCTTGAAATAAAATGTTATTTTAGGCAATTTTTATTAAGATTTAAGAGAAGACTTGTTAATGTTTAATGCTCTTTTATGTTTGTATTTTTAAAGATCTTTGGGGGGTTACTCTCCCAGTCACTGTTATGATGCTCATTTCAGTTTTTCAAAGTATGAGCATGTTTTTCCTATTTTAATGTTTTAATTTCCCAGAGAAGCAGTTCACATGAAGAAACAGTTTGTCACATTCAACCACCCTGTCACATCACTTACCACCCCGTCACAGGGTCATTTTGTTCAAAGTTTATGAAAAGAAAATGTTATAGAAATTATTGTTGAACAGCATTTGTATTATGTAACTTCATTTGCATTTTATAAGTGAATTTGTTTTTTCACTAAAAAAAACCGAGGCCATTGAAATGTCAAATTCATTTTTCAAGAATAAAAAATCTAAGAATTAAAAAAAATAAATTAAATTACACACTATGTATTGATGGTTTCCAAAAATGGCCATTTTACTATTAGGAAAACATAAAAAAACCCTGCTCTAATGGCGTACATATTGCCCGTAACGGGGTGGTACAACAAAGGTGTCCTTGTCTGAAAAAGACGATAATATTAACAAAGTGTTTGTGCCTGAGGTGGGCAAATATGTTTTTTAGAGGGTTAACATATCTTTCAAGTTGTATGTGTTGTTAAAAAAAGGTTTATTTTTTTGTGAAAATTGGCAAAATTGGGAAACGGCACCCGTTTCGTAGAATGACTCAATTATCAAATGTACACTTTTTAATATTTTGGACACTGCCTTCAAAATCCATTTTGCTCAACAATCGCTGGGTCACAAGCTGATGGAGATCAGAAGTCTGTAATCACATCTCATCTAGGCTTTCTGTAACAGTATATCTTTGCCTGTCCATTATTCTGAGTGCAATGCGTGCTGAGTTCAGTACATAACATGATTACATTCTCTTCATACTGAAAATGCAAACCGCAGAAGGCTGTGCACTCAAATCTCATCTCCAGCAAACATTACTTTTTTTCTTTCTCCAATGTGTGTTTTTGGCCAAAAGATGCATTCATCCTTTAATGTAAACTTCATATATAAAGTTTGTAGATGGTTTGATGTTTGTGGCTTTGTCTAAAAGTTCTAATTTTATATGTTTTATGGTCAGACAGAACGTAAATTAGATGAAGAGAGGAAAATCAATAAACACTATGAACACCACATTAAACCACTTTAGAGCCCATTAAACTTAGACTGACCCTCTGGAAACCACATCAAACCAGTTCAGACCCAACTACACCTCTTCAAACCCATTAGGCCTTAGAAGAGCACCAAGAAAACTTGTGTTTTGGTGGTTAGCATGTAGCATTGCTAACTTATTTCAGCATGTTTGGTGCTTTGGCCCCAGTATAAACAGCTATAATATCCACGGAAAGGCTGTAATTATTATTCCTCCCCTTATTCCTGCTTACTATCGTATTATGTGGAAGCACGAACTCGTGAAAAAAAATTAAGGTTCCACTTTACATAAGTTGGCCTTAACTATTTTGTACTTACAGTACATTTAAATTAATCATGTGGTGCAATGCTTTCATTGTGTGCATGTGTTTTTACATTGTATTTATTTATTTATTTATTTTTACAAATACCTAGATGCAATTACATGTGGAATTAATTTCTGTGATTACATTTAGAATTATTTACACCTTAACCCACCGTTAAACCTATCCACCAAACCTGTCCGTAACCTTACCCGTATCTACGATCAGTAGCAGCAGAAGTTTTTCAATACAATATGAACACAATATAAGTAAATTGCACTTATTTTTTTGATGTAAGTACATAGTAGTTAAGGTCACTAAATATAAAGTGTGACCCAAAATAGCACACTTGCTGTTCGTGAAGAAGATCTGAAAGTAAACACGGAATCAGAACCTACCTCCGATGTCTGGTCGCAGCTTGTTATCGTAGCCATCTAGTAAGCTGTTCAAAATATGTGTGACGTCGCTCTCGTACACTTTGGGGGTCAGAACCCATGTTTTGTTGGTCACTTCATCATCATCACTTTCCAGCTGGACGGAGCTAACGAGAACACAAAAACAAAACAACATTAAAAAGCGGGAACCAAATTTGTACATTTTGGTAAGTGCACTTTTATTCCTGTGGTTGTAAACTAAGAATAACTTTGATCTGACAGAATAGCACATGTCCATCTCATCTGGATCTGCTCTTATATATGATCTTGATAACAAGCTGTCAAGCGAGTATACAGCAAATCTTTTTTCCAGCTGAAAGCAGACATGTTTTGCTGAGATGTCTTGCAAAGAGCCACTAATGAGTGTTTAACTCAGTGACACCTCAGTTTATGAGGAAGAGCCTTCAGTGTCCTCTCAGATGAAGAGGAACATAGTTTGAAATACTGGAGTTTTTTCTGAATCTGATTCAGACAAAAATGTGAAAAATTTTTGCTTTTGATGAAACCTTACCACATTCAAGTGTTAATAAAGAAAGAATGCATGCAGCTAGAAAAAAATAAAATGGCTTGTTTTGTTTAAAAGCAGAAAGGCTCTATTCTTTGGACGTACTGCATGTTCAGATATTCACACGCCAAAATATTCTGACAATTTTGTGAAGATGACCAAAAATGCTTGCACCTAATTATTTCAAGCAGACTTGGCTGATGCCTGAATCGCTTGGAAATATAAACAATATTCATCAAAACAGAGAAATCTAAAGTAGCAATTACAATTGACAAAAAACTGGAAAGCAATGCTTCTCCTGGGCTTTACACAACAGATGGAAGCAGATTCAGGATACACGTGCTCTTAACTGAACATGGCTGCTGTGATTTCCATAATTGGGCATGCAACAAAGTTTTTTAAAAGGCCTTTTGACTAGAAGCATAAAAAAGGGCTCCATCTAGAGGAGGACAAAGATAGCGCTGAGTGTTTGCAGAGAGTGGGTGTGATGGAGGAGGCTGGAGACAGACAGACATACAATAATAATGTTGCATTAGAGCTCTCTCGTTCTCGCTGGCAGCGCTCCCAGAATCAGATTGTGAGGAGAAGGTGCGACAAACGCTAGCCTCTGTTTTACATCTACAGCATCATTTCCATTTCCAATCGTTTTAATCACATGCGAATAGTAGAGTTTATGTTTGCTTAACAGTGCACAGAACATCTATCTATCTATCTATCTATCTATCTATCTATCTATCTATCTATCTATCTATCTATCTATCTATTTAACCTATGTCATTGATTGAAATATTAGAGTATAGCAGTACAGCAGAGTGATGCAATCATTCTCAAATGAATGCTGAGGACCTTGGCAAAGCAATGGATGGCAATCAGGCAACAATGGATGGTGTGAGGCAGTAACCATGGAGTCAGAAGAAGACAGAGAAGCACATCCTTGAGAGAAACATGTGACTGAGAGCAAACTCCTCAGAAAGATTTCTGAAAGGCATCTCGCTGTACATTAATATCGTGAAAAACCAATATACTAAACTGTATTTGAAATACACTTATTGAATGCTAGGTATATTATAAATACATTTACATGCTTTTGTACTGAATAAAAGTACCCAGAACCTGTACTTTTGCTAAGATAAACTGGTAGAGTACACCAGAGATAAAGACCCATCTTACGAAAAATGCTATTCACTGCGCCTAATATGTAGAATTGCAGACAAAATATATTTTAAACATTTTAAGTGAAAATAAATCATTCAAATAGGTTATTTGTTTCTTTTAATGAATTCTTATAAATGGATGAGGTGGCAAGAGCGCATTTGCCCCATACACACATACAAATACTTCAGCTAATTAGTTAATACTAACAAAAACAATCCCTTTAGCAAAGTCTGAAAAAACTGATCGCTGGACACTCTAGATTTCAGTGACACATTGCACTGCATGTGATGGTCTGGCCATCTGTCTACAGAGGTCCCGAGACGCTAGAAAAGACGCTACAGAGGAGAAGCGCTTCAGTGCGTGATGGACAGATTCTGTAAGTGAATGCTAGAAATGCTTTGACATCAGCTGTGCAAGACAGGAAACTTTCCATGGGAATTTAAGGGAATGAACAGAAAATTAGCAAAATTGCAGGAATTAGGAATTTAAATGTAGCTGACAAAAAACTCTTGCAGCATAACTAGATTTAATGCAATTTTAGTTAAAAAAAGTTTACTAAAAGTAAACCTTTAGTTTACTAAAAATTGCTCAATCACATGCACACTGCAGAGTTATTAAGGCCACGCCCCCTACATGCACTCCATTTCATGCACAGACCATTTATTAAATCATGCACACAAAATATCAATATGGCCATACTAAAACACTGACTGAACATTTAGGAGAGCTAATAATAAAATAAGTCTAAAAATGACTAGTTAGCTTTAGCTAGTTGTGCTAGCCACTGCACTGGTCAAAAGTTTGGACACATTACTAATTTTAATGTAAAAAAAAAGCATTCATTCATTTGATTAAAAAAACTGAGCAAAACAGTTATATTGTGCTGTATTACAATTGAAAATAATGGTTTTATGTTGTCATTTCCACTTTTTTCTTGATGTAAAAAGGGGTGTGGCAAATTATATGGGTGTAGCTTCCGGACTGATCTGCATCCAGCTATACAAAACAATTTGTTTCGCTGCTTCATGTTAAAAATTGGTGTGTCTTATATTATTTTTACTGTTGTCTTATTATGAACACACTGGTTTGTAGTGCATATAATATATAGCATATAGTATAGCAGATAATATAAACTATATTACCAAAAGTATTCGCTCACCTGCCTTTACTCATTCTATGAACTGAAGTGCCATCCCATTCCTAACTCAT
>JAUCNO010000425.1:2049211-2060209 GCA_032353835.1 Enteromius viviparus
AGCACTGTGCTTCGTCCGAACTGATTGCTTTCTGTTTTTAACTGTCTTAAACCTACTTTTTAAAATAATTTTTAAATTTATTTTAGTCAATCAAGGCATTTGTGCCTTTTTATGTTGTGTTTTATGTCATCACTGTTTTTAAAATTGTTCTATTTTCTTCTTTGTTTTATTGATTTTATGCTTATTCTACTCATTCAATGTAAAGCACTTTGAATTACCACTGTGTATGAAATGTGCTATATAAATAAACTTGCCTTGCCTTGCCTAGACGAAACCTATCGCCCAGTGTCTAGGTTTTGCTTTCAGAATCACCTCAAAGCTGTCCTCCTCTTTGCAGGCATTAATCCCGAAAGATTTTCCTCTCACTCTTTCCGGATAGGAGCAGCCACATCAGCAGCCGAAAGAGGCCTACCTCCCAACACCATACAATTGCTCGGCCGCTGGTCATCAGAAGCCTACAAGAACTACATCCGTTCTGACCCGGCTACCATTCAAAGAGCCATGCAATCTCTCATTTCCCACATTTGATGTAGAGATTAGTGAAGGACAGCCACATCCGTAGAAGCTTTTCTTTTAAGCTACCTTCCCTTAAGCCAGCTGGCTTCTCTCCCCAGATCTCATTGAACCTGCATCACTCCCTGTTCCCCAGCCAACCTTCAGCCGGAGGTTCCCCGTTCCCCAGCCAACCTTCAGCCGGAGGTTCCCCGTCCCCCAGCCAACCTTCAGCCGGAGGTTCCCCGTCCCCCAGCCAACCTTCAGCCGGAGGTTCCCCGTCCCCTAGCCAACCTCCAGCCGGAGGTTCCCTATCTCAGCCAAGGCTACCCTCCCTAATCACCACCACTCCTCAGCCAACCTCTAGCCGGAGGTTCCCTGCCTCAGCCGAGGCTTCCTTCCCCACACTCAGCCCGTCCCCTACCCAATCTCCGGCCGGAGATTCTCTGCCTCAGCCGAGGCTTCCTTTCCTCCCTCTGCCCATCCCCTAGCCAATCTCCAGCCAGAGATTCCCTGCCTCAGCCGAGGCTTCCTTTCCTCCCTCTGCCAATCTCCAGCCGGAGATTCCCTGCCTCAGCCGAGGCTTCCTTCCTCCCTCTGCCCATCCCCTGAGGTCTTTCTCTCTTCTATCCCACTTTTATGGAGATTTACCACCTCCATTAAGGTTTCTCTTCCCCACACTCTGCCTGTCCCTTAGCCAACCTCTAGCCAGAGGTTCCCTGCCTCAGCCGAGGCTTCCCTCCCTACCCGCCACCCTTCCCTTGCCAACCTCCAGCCGGAGGTTCCCTGCCTCAGCCGAGGCTTCCCTCCCTACCCGCCGCCCTTCCCTTGCCAACCTCCAGCCGGAGGTTCCCTGCCTCAGCCGAGGCTTCCCTCCCTACCCGCCGCCCTTCTCTAGCCAACCTCCAGCCGGAGGTTCCCTGCCTCAGCCGAGGCTTCCTGCCGCCAGTCCCCAGCCATTCCCTGCCTCAATATAAAATTCCTTACACCTCAGACAAGGTTTAATCCTTCCAGCCACTCCATTAATGCCAAGCTCCCCCACCACCGCAAAGGCTACCCAGCCACTCACGAGGTCTTCTATTTCTTCCCTTAAAGCTGCTCTATCCTTGTCCCTCCCACCTCCGCAGAGTCCTAGCTCTCCCCCAGAGACAGCCATCCTTCCCGAGTCCCACACACCATACTCGCATGTTTATATCGTTTTGCTTGCTTGCTTTTCCAACCCACTAATCCATGTCTCTGTCTCTACCAGCAGGTCGCCGGACAATCCAGCTCCCCAGTTCACCCCGTTCCACCCACTCTATAAGTCCTTACACTTTTACACGTGTTTAAGTTAAACTGGAAATTAGGTGCTGGGCGTCCAGCCAGAGGAGAAATGGACCCAACTAAGCCTGGTTCTCCTAAAGTTTTTTTGTTTTGTTTTTTCCCCATTTTGCCATGGAAATTTTTTTTTTAAACAATTGACTATAGTCCTCAACATTACAGTCCTACTGTTATCCAGAGCTATCAATTTTAACATTTAAAAAACCTTCTAATTTAAGAAATTGAAATTGAAGTTATCAGACACATTCTAAATTAAATATAAATGAATCCATAAAGCTGTTCACTTTTTCTTTGTCCTGTGATTAATAGACATCACCAGCAGCTGGTTATTAAGAGCTTTTTTTTGGCTTTTTTTTATATTTCGTTTAGTTTTTTTATTAAGTTCATTTAGATAAATGTTTGAAATATTTTTTGTTCGTTAAATGTAAGTTTTTGATTTTTTAAAGTAGGCTTACTACTAAGGCTAACTACTAAGTGGCCATCAACAGCAGTGAGCTAATCATAAACTACTACTTTAGCCTTCTCAAACCACAATTAATTGTCTAAAATAAAACTATAGATATACCTACTAAAACAGTTCAAACCTATAACAATGTTTACATGTTAATAATGCGCTATAATAATAAATGTGGGATATGTTTGTGCAGAGAGGTTGTAGTGCAAATGCGCAATCACTTGCATTTTTTCAGAAACAAAATAGCTTAAATAAAAAATCTGTTCAAATGTCCATAATTGAATACATCATTCGGAACTGTAAAGAGTCAACAAAACGTTGTGATTTTATAGGCTAAATAAAAAAAAAAATTTCTAACCTTCTGCCGCCTTCATTTTTAATGTTTGTTTAAAGAAATCTGCCATGGAACGTATAGGGAGCCTTTAGATAGAAAAACTGGCTTGTTAAAAATTGAAACCATGGCGCGGTGGCTTCACTTGTTGATGCGGGAGCTCGTCTCAGCTGTATCTATAACTGCGAGAGAACGTGTCAGCGAGGACATGCATCGTCTATGCTGGGCGTAGCTGCGCCTGGTCGTAGTTTTTGATGGTGCAACCGGTGTAAATATTGAGCGGAAAACCGGATGTAACTAAGTCCAACGTAGGACTTACCCCAGCTTTTTTACGTCCAGCTGGTGCAACCGGCCCAAGCTTGCACAGTTTTAAGGCAGCTTTAAAATTTTTGGAAGCTTTATGACTTAACTGACCACAACGTTGTATGCGTAGCTTACTTGGTGTTTTGGAATGAAAGGATACAGCCTACAGCGTGCTCTGGTGTCTTGTATTTGAGGAGCGCACGCTGCAGGCACAGTACCATTTGCCCAGCGCTGAAATGAGGTGGAACGCGTCTGTCTCACATTTAATGTGGAAGTAAAGACGTTCTGTGACTGAATAAAAGCACTTCTTGGAACGAGAAAATGTGACAGAAGCAGCAGTTGTGATTGGGGTGACCAATCCTAGCCACGCCCTTGCGGTAATTACGTTAAATATTTTTAATGCATTAATCTGAAAAAAATAATTGTATGTGTTAATGCGCTAATTTTGACACCACTACTATATACATTTGTGGTGTTGAAGACTACTTCTTAAAAGGGTCTTTTCAGCAGTTTTGTTTTGATGTAATTTAAGTTCCAGTTAGAGTTATTTAGTCATTTCTCTCTACACTTATAATAACAAGCTTACAGTTCTATGTCTCAACAATGTTATCCTGGTCCTGAGACCTTTCCAGCAGCAATATGAACCTTCTCTCTGGTTTAATTTGCTTCAAACAGCCCAGGTCTCAAGAGTAATATCTTCAGCACACTGCTGCTTCTGTGATATACAGGTAGTGCCTCTTATGGACCTATAATACTGGTCATCATTTTCCTTTAACATCATATTCTTTTGACATTACTGACTCCTTCATACCAACATAAACCACACTATCGGCATTATGCCTTGTTATATAGCAAGTTATGGAACTGCAGGGCCATTTATCACTGTGTTGTGCTATCATAGAGATTTACACCAGAGTCTTTTAAAGGGATAACTTACAAAAATAAAAGCAAAATGATAATGTACTCATTATCTACTCACCCTCGTGCTGTCCCAAAACACATAAGGAATTAAATGGACTACAGGAAGTAGTCATCATTTACTCTTATTAGAAGGACAAAGGGCTTTTGGCCAGTTTTTTACTTATCTTTTTGTGTTCTATCCAAACAGAAAGTGATACATAAGGATCAGCAAATGTTGATAGATCACAGTAAGCTTCTCCATAAATTATGTACAGTAAAAAAAATTATATATATATATTGTACATATAAGTTATAATGAGAGCGTGTGAACTGGCTGAAATGCGTGTCTCACGGTGAATGCGTGAGACTTGAGAGCCCTGCTTTAAAACACTAGCTGGTGCTCCAGTATAAGCGGTCCGCCGAAACTCATCCAGTGAGAAACGTTCCGTGGTGCAAAAATAAATGCGATTAAAAAAATTTAACACGTTTTTTTTGTCTAATTAATTAATTAATCTAAATTAGCAAGTTAAGAAGTCCCGGCCCTACTCTTAACACTTGTCAAGGTCCCTCATCCAAGATGTAATTCATGCTGTTCTGTTTCATAAAGATGTTGTTTCTTTACCAAAAAGAGACAAAGGAGAGATAACGTTCCTCAAGATGATTCTTTATAAAGCTGACATCATACGAATACCCTTCAGGTGTGAAGAGTGTCTGAAGCCCAATGAGATTCCCGTCATAGCTGATTAGCTGATGACATTAACACGCTATCAGTGCCTCAAGAGAATACAAAACTGTTTACCTGTCCACGCTATCTTCAGAGTTTTACTTTGTTTCAGCAACTCGCTTTAAGTGGACTTTATGTTCCTTTAAAGTGGAACACAATGCTATTTATTTTTGAGAACGAAGAAAGCTTTGCTGTCCCAGTGGTTCTGTCCATCTGCTTTTGTTTTGTAATCGGAGGAGTTTGGCAGTGTGCAGACAACACTCTTCCTCCATGAGTGTTCAGGATGCGTGGAACTATTTTTTGTTTTGGGCTATCAATACTTGGCTTGTAAAGTCAATTACTTCATGGCTGATCCTGCTCTATGCTGGATTGTACATGATACTGGAATTTGCATTTGGGGACAACGTTCACCAGTTCCAATTCTTCCATTAGGCCTGTCCTTATCACCTTGCGCCTTCACAAAGTACATGGACACTGCTCTGATCAGGCTCGATGGCATACATGTATCAATCACCTACATACGCCAGGTCTAAGAATATGTCTTTAGAAGAGTGTTTTGTATTCTTGGGTTTGGAATTGGACTCTGCAACAATGCATTAGTGTTTAGCAGGGTTTCCTTTTGAAGTTGCAAGTTTAATTTATGTGCAAAATTGAAATATAACTCATTTCATAACATTTGCAAACATTTCCATCCAATGAGTAAACAAGAACAAAAACGTCACTTTCTTGTAAACTGGCACTATATGTCACTAAGAAAAGTAGGAGAAGCCACTCAATACAATATTGTCCATTTTAATAAATTACTTGTGCATCAGAGCAAACAGACAAAACACAATAATTGTGGTCATTGCTTTCAGAGGCAGATGCTGCTGTTTGAGAATGCAAGACAATTGATGACAGACATGGCTCAGAGATTCCTGAACGACCAAAATATTTTAGATGCTGTGGAAAGAGGTTGGTCCGATGGTTAGTAAGGTTTGCTGTCCCACAGGACTTTTTTTGATGCACATGTTTATTTTTTCACAAAAGTCAAAAACCACCTCAAGCGACTGGAAACTGTAACTTTTTGCAAATTAAAGGAGGTTTTTGTTTTAAGATTTTTTCTAGATTTTGGTGCAGTACTTCAAAATGCACAAAAAAAGGGGGATGGAAACATAGCTACTGTCTACGGATTGAGTCCAGTCATTTTGCCTTTTGTTTGAATTGGTTTAAAGCAAAGCAAGACATTAGTTGCAGTTTGTTTTTCCAGGGCAGTAACAGAGTTTCACAAGTGTTCCTGTCATTCACTGTGACGAACGCTGGATCTGCACATCATTTAAAACTGTCCCAGCTATAAAAGATCCCAGTCATGATTCAGAACTGCAGATGGTAAGTGAATTTCTGTGTTTTGTTGGCAATCTGCTCTCAGGCACTCGTGACTCTTTATTTTGAACTCGGAGATAATCAGAAAGCTATATTTTTCTTTTAAGAAATCTGATAAAACTAAGGACTCTTTAAAAATATGAAGGTTATAATACGACTCTATATATATGTTTTATGTCCCCTTTAAGGTCCAGATGTGTGAAGGTCATTTTAATGTTAAAGGTTCTTTATGGAACCATTTAGACCCGAAACCATTTTTGTGCGGCTTGGTCCAGTGACCATCTAAACCAATTTTGACAAAGCAGAAAAAAATTGAATGCATTAAATTTCAACATGGTGACTTCAATAGTGGCCTAATGTAAAATATTAGATGTGATCAATGATCAAATAATCAGGTGAACTAAAACTTTCATTTCTAAAACATAACCAGTGTGCAATTTGTAAAGGGTTTTCTATAGTGAAACTATATTATTTATGAAACCAAAATATATATTTTTATCATTTGAATTTTAAAGATAAGAATAATCTGTTTGATATTAAATATAGATATAATGATATGTGATGTGAAAAGAGAGCGAAAATAAAAGTAGATTAAAACTCGGGCCAGTCAACCAGACAATGGCAGCCGTAAAAAACCCCCCAGCAAGAACTAAGGCTCAGATGCAACTTTTAACATTCGTCTGAGAATCCAGTCGGGAATCCAAAGTGCCCAGCCAGCAGACCTAACTCAAGGGAAACCCGACAAGCTGACAGAAAAAAAAAAAAAAAACTCTCTGATATGTTTTACATAATACATCACACAAACACAGAATCCTCCTGAAACAGTTTCAGTTTCAAACTTTGAATACTGTTGTGCTCGCTGTCAAATTAAGGATTTATGATTTTGCTGTTTGCATGCTTCTCCTAAAAAGCACTAACAATCAATGCCTGCAGCCTTTTAACAAAGTATTGAAGGAAACTTGAGGATTTAACTGAGCTGTAACTGAAAATGGATGACTTCCTAAGACCAAATAAGAAATGGAAAAATGTTGACGTTTGCTAAATTTGAGCAAGATCCCCGAATCCTGTTCTGTTCCAAAACCTGCCGACCTAGATATCCTACAAAGGATTTTCCGGATCTACCTGAAGCTGAATACCTTAATCTAAAAAGCATGGATGCTGACTTTCAAACAAATAACAAATTCATATATGAATATGCAGTATATGAAGTCACTCCTTGCAGTGCTGGGTAGCAGGTAAGGCAGAGGACAGCACAATATTTTTGGAATATCAACGCAATAGTGAATGTGTAAAAGCGAGAGCCTTGTTCTGAAGCGTGTGAATTTGGCAACCAGAAACATTTCACACTGATTTCCTAAAGGGTTATGCTGAAATATTGGCAAGTATGCAAGTATATGCAAGTGTCATTTGATAAGATGTACATATTAGGGCATCCTCAGTGTTTAACCTGGCAGATCACTCAAACACTGAGCGAGTCTGGAGATGTTGTGTTTTGTGTATGAATCTGTATGAATTCTATTATGAGTAAATGAGGGTTTTGGGCTTTTTGTTTTTATTATTTTTCTAAATGGCTTTCATAAAATGGTGGGGCCATTTATATCCCGCACACAAATGACCGTTTGAAATATTTTATAATAAAAAAATAACACATTTATGAATTATTATTAAATAATGTTGCCATCGCTGCAGATCCTGACTCTAATACAGATAGTGGCTTTTCTTCACACCCTTTAAATTACGCTTGTCCTCGGGGTCACACCTTAGTTTGAAGACCACTTCTCACTTTTAATTAACTACTAACTACAACATTTGACTCCTAATTTTCTGCCTATTAATAGTTAATACGATCATTTAGGGATCTAAAATATGCACATGCACATGTGCATTCATATGTTTTTAAGTACTAATAAAAAGCCAATATGCTAGAAATATGCATGCTAATAACTAGATAGTTAATGTTACCGTACTTTGCATAATTACAAAGACATATTTCGGCCAAACTTTAAACCAGCATCACAGGCATACTTTGCAAAGAAGGCAAACCCAGAATTCACTCCAATGAGATAAATAATAATGCATGCCCTTTGTTATGTATATTATATTTTTATGCTACAGTTTTATGTACAGTACGGTATGTCTCATGAGGTGGACGGAGCTGCTGCCCAGGTAGATCATTTCAGATCACTCATTTATAAGATTGCATTTCAGTTGCGATGCTGCTTTGGAAAGCAGATACCTCGACAGAAGATGCTGCTGCTGAGTGACGCTAACAGCTCATTGATTTCTTAACTTAAAGATCAATTAGTACACTCACCAAACACAGTCCTGGCGGGGACAGATTCCCTGTTGAGCCAGAAAGACACTTGGGACAGGATCACGGTCATGATGCACGGCAAATATGTCTGGATGACAAAGTAACCGATCTTCCTTTTGAGGTGGAAATGTGTTGTCATGACAACATACTCTCCTGGAAGTGAAAGAGAAAGAGATTTCTTTAATATACATTAATTAATGCGTATATTAGGCCAGCCAATTAAACATGTTCATTTACCATGGTTCATTATAAAGAAATTAACACAAAATGAATGCAATTAATCATGCTCCCTAACCTGACAGCATCAGTGAGTCTACTTCACACAGACAAACCTGTTTCATGAAGCTACTTTCTGTCTATGCAAAGATTACTCATTTAGGGACTTTTCTCGGCAAATACTGATATGCAAGATTGATTGTAATAAATCTGAACAGATATCATGCTATTTAATTCACTTTTTCACACATATAAAACTGCTTATATAGTGTGCATGCATTATTACGGCAGATCATGCATTATTCATTAATCACTGCACTGCACGTTTTTGTTTCACGCTTTCGCGTGGATTGTTCATATTCACGTGTATGGAAGACATCAGGTTTATGCGCTTAGTATTCTGCACCTGCATTTCCCACATGGGAACAAATAACCATATAGTGCTCATATGTCTCGTATGTGTTTTCATCTGGAAGATGTGATATTTAGAGCATGTGCCAAACACTACAAAACCATTCCGAGTCGATATTAGAGCAATTCATGAGATGCTCATGATTTAGAATGCATACAAATATGATGTTTATCAGATGCTTTCTATGCAAATGTGGTGCTTGATTTTGCGTTTTTGGTAATATTTTTTATTGAAAAGTAGAATTTGTGTTGTAGTCTAAATTAGCTTTCGGTAAATTGAATTTTTTCAACCACAACAAACACCCTGAAGTGAACTATGTGTGTCCGAAAGCCTGAAACCATTTTTTTTTTAAATCTTTTATATCAATATCCTAACAGTCTTGTATTGTCTTTGAAATAATTTACTGATAATGACAAGGTATGTCTTGTTTGATAACTACATGATGTTTAAGAATTAAACTAATTTCAGGAGGAGCACATATGATCGCTGATTTCCCAATCAGAATCCAAAGCCTCTCCATTAAATACTACACACTTCTGTCATTCGGCATCTGGATTTTTGCAACCCCCAAACCTTCCCTTGTCCTTTGAGGTGTAACATTGAGATTGCATACAATTTTGGGAATGCATATGTAACGGTCTGTAAAATCTTCATGCTTTCTAAGACTAGATTTTTTGTTTTATTTCTAGCCAGAATATCTAAAAATTCTCAAATCAAAACGTTTATAGACAAGAAAAAATTACTGTCTTGTTTTTAGAAAAAACTAGCTAAAATTAAGTAACTTTTTTGCTTAGAACAAGCAAAAATAATCTTGTTTTCTGTTTGAAATAAGAATATTTAGCTTACCCAATGTCATATTATTTAGCTTGTTCCAAGTAAAAACTCTATCTTCTTTAATGTTCCATACTTTAAGTTAGGCTGTTGTAATATGAACATTTAACACGATAATGGCTTATTTTCACAGCCACGTTTCTTTTGCAATTAATTAGATGAATTAAACTCAGCACCCTGTAGTTTCATTCGATATGAAAACAAAAATGTAATCGACTGACAGCCCTATTCTGGAGCATGCTACTCACTAAAGCAGAACTTCATGAGTAAACCTGAGAGAGAGGAAGAACGCACCAGTGCTGGACTGCACCACACCCGAGTCCACAGACTGTCCCATCAGGTCATACTGATTGAGCCGAGAGCCATCGTCAGCCACGACCACGGACTGCGCCGCCCCTCGCGTCCACACATACACCACCTCAGCCCTCGTGTAGGCATCTGACACAAACAAACAACACACAGAGTCAGTCGAGAAGTCACCTGTCAGCCGCTCACTGCAGCACAGCCGAGACGCTGAAATATTCAGAGCCTCGTGGCTTGTTTTTTATTCATGTGTCTTCCCCCCCTCATTCTTCCTCCAGCGCAGACGCAGCTGTTCTTTCTCTGCGAGGATTAGTTTGGTCGGGGTAGAGCTGGCTAAATCCTAGCTGCGTGGACGCGGTGTTTTTGTCAGAGATGATCTCTACGCTTCTGCGGGCCTGACAGAGAGTCCCCATCTGTTCACACCACTCATCTCGGAGACTCCAGTAACATGTCAATGCAAGTGGGTAAAATGACGCAGTACTTACAGCTGCCGAATTTGAGAGGACAAGCATGGGCGTCCATTGGGAAGTCCTCCAAATGCATCGGACATTCAGCTCTGACTGTCAGCCTGAGACAGACAGAGAGAAAGCAGGAAACAATATTACAGACTTGACAGTTAATTAACCCGCTCTACTGATAGAAATACATTTGGACAGTGTGATGATGATACATGCAATTGTTACTGAGTGGTGTAAAGAAATGCCAATCCACTGATGTTCTGTTGCTGCTCGCACATCCTCAATTTAAACATGTATCCATACATTTTACCATTTGTGACTCTGGATCTTTTTTTTTTTCCTAATCTGAATTGATAAATCATATGAATAAATAAGATTTCCATTGATGTATGGTTTATTAGGATAGGATAATATTTGGCTGATATTCAACTATTTAAAAATATGGAATCTGAGGAAGCTTCCTTAAGGAAAATCTCCTTAAAAGTTGTTCAAGTGAAGTCCTTAGTAGGGTTGCAAAATTCCCGGAATTTTCAAAGATGGAAACTTTCCATGGGAATTAACGGGAATTAATGGGAATA
>JAUCNO010000425.1:2060309-2072850 GCA_032353835.1 Enteromius viviparus
CCAGTAAGTTCTCCTAATTTCCCATTAATTTCCATAATTCTTATTATTTCCATGAAAAGTTTTCCCAAGTTTCCCAAAATTCCCAAGTTTAACTTACCATGGAAATTTACCGGAAACTTTCCGGAAATTTTCCGCCCCTTTGCAACCCTGGTCCTTAGCAATACATATTACTAATCATAAATTACTTTTTGATATATTTATGGTAGGAAACCCATGCTATGTGTTGTTGGCTATTCCTACAAATATCATATATTTTGTGGTCCATGGTCACATTTGTTGTAATTATTGCATTAAATTTACTATAATATCCAAATACTGGCATTAAAGTCTATGTAAGTTGTGAGCGCTCAGTTTAGACACTGGCTAAATATGAACCTTCCCTTGTCATTCGAGGTGTAACTCTGAGATTGCATAATTAAAATGTTGGGAATGCATATGTAACTGTCTGTGAATTATGTATTTGCCAAACAACTGCAACGTTCTGCAAATCTGAGCCTGTTCCAGAGGGATTCAGATGAGTGGATCAGCATCTACGCTGTCTTGCTATGAACTGTCATACTTTTTCTCATTGGTTTGTTGACATGTTGGTGATTTCACATGCAATCCGGAAATCAATCCACAAACTGCTTGCTCAAGAGCAAAATATGAAACAACGTAATATCATCATGTTTGCTCAAGTTCACTAACTACTCTTTTTACAAGTTTAACATCATATCACTATTTAATATTTACTAATTATTATTTATATTTAAATGTCTTTATATTTTAACATTTATAGTTAAATGTTTTAATAAGTTTCATATTTAAACTTTAATAAAAATCAGAGAAATGTATCAAAGTCTAGTGAGATTTCGTCTGTAATAAAGCAAAAACACTTACCAACAGGTTCTAAAAATTAAGATAGAGATTCATATTATTATTATTATAATTATTAATAATAATAGAAACATAATCTCTTTTCTGGGATGGCATGCTTTAGTCCAGATTAAAATACAAAAATGTTTAAGTGTAAACAAATGTTTTAAGAATTTTAAGTAAACGGCGAAGTGAGTATGATACTGAACATCTGTTTGAAAGCAATGCCAGAAGCAGGAAGCTGCTTCATAAGCGCCACCTACTGTAAGAGTCCCATCTGCGGATTTTGTTCAGACCGAATTTTCTACACAGTAAACATGCAGTATTGTAAAATGTAACTGGTAAGCGGAAATGAAGCTAATGTGTACTAAAAATCCAATTCAGATAATAAAGTATCAAAATCATTTAGGTACTAGAGCCCATGATAACACATTGCACCATTGTTTCATTGAAAAAGCATCTTCAAAGCACTCGTGAATTCAGAATGAAACCAATAACATCTTTTCCCTCTTCTATGCACCTCGACTGATATAAGCTCACCTCATCAAAGCTATTATTACCATGTATTAATGTCTGAACTCATGGCATGGGGTATCCTACAGTATTTACACAGGAATTATTATTGCTCACATACTGACAGCATAATAAATCAGCAAATGTCATCCCATCTACTAATTAAGCAGACAAAAGGGCGGTTTATAACATGTGTGTTAGTCCCCTGAGAGGCAGAGGCCCATGTTATTTATGACACAGTCAAATATAAAATTACACTAGCCATGCAAAATATGCATTTATAGATTAATACTCTTATTGTGACCCAGAACACTTCACATCAAACCCCCTCATTAAAAGGAAATGGCATGAAAGGGTGATCAGATGCACCATCTGTCCTTGTGTTTCAGAGGAAAGTAAGCAGCAGCCTCACCTCATGGTGTAAAGCAGAGTTCCTTCCTCTGTGATCCGCAGCAGTTTGTTAGGCATGGTCATGTTATGGGCGACTGACTTCTTTCCGTTGTGGAAAAACGTGTCGGGGGTCCAGATTTTGCTGGCCATGAGATTGTTGAGACGGAGCACTGCCATGGGACCCTTGAACTTCAGCCTCTCATCCTTCCAGCTCTGCCTGAAGAACACATCGATGGTGTACTCCTGCAAGACAATGCATTGTTTTCTCGCCGCATGCCCGGAGAAAGACACACCTTCTCAAACTCAATTTAAATCGAAGTGTAGTTTACTAAAAATGTGTTACAAAAAAATCATGTTATGCTCTTTTGATACAATTACAGGTCATGGTGAGCAGGTGCTGTCAAGCTCCTTTTCATTTCACCCATTCATGCTGGAATGTTTTGAGGATATTAGTTGAGACTTGTAGTTATTGAGTAGCTTTTGTGCAGTCGAGCTTTCTAAAGCATTGGTGGCCATAATTAGCAGCATGAATCATTCTAACAACTACTGATCGTCATAGCTGCAAGCGTTTTTTTCATTTTCGCATGATCATCCGTTATGACACAGATACAGCCGGATGTTCTAGGTAGAGTCCCAGAACCGAGTGAATCAGATGTAAAGCAAAAAAAAGTTCCAACATAACTGGCTTTATGAAATTATAATTTCTTGATTTACAGACATGCATGGGAAATATGTAGAGCTGCTTCAGGAGAAATGTGATTAGATCCAGTCAGTATCTGATATTTCCCGAATCAACTATATACAGCAGCTCCAAAACTATCATGAAACATATACTTAATGATATCTGAAAGTAATTTCACCAATGTATTGACAACACTTTTTCTGTCACTTTTACATTGTCAAGATCATTTTTTATAGATGTTCACCTCATCACATTATCTAGTGTTTTATATTTTTATCATTTATGGTTTAAAATATTGGTAACACTTCTGAATAGGGGGTCAGAATAATGCATTAGTTAAGCATTAATTAATGGTGAATTTGTTCACAATTAAGCATTAGTTGAGCAAAAACACTAGTAATTAATGAATAACTTAACATTTTAATCATTAATTACTAGTGTGTTTTTGCTCAACTAATGCTTAATTGTGAACATATTCACCATTAATTAATGCTTAACTGATGCATTATTCTGACCCCCTATTCTGAAGTGTTACCAAAATATTTTATTTTGTTGTCTGCCTAACAGGCATCTGTTGCTTGAATCTATCACTTGGTATTTTATGCATTTTATTTAAATATTTTCTTTAAACGCGACTGAAGTGTCCCAACATTAAAAAAAGAAAAAAAAGTAATTAAAATATATGTTATAATAAATTAGTTTATGTCTGCTATCACTAAATATTAGATCTGGTTTTCACATTTATGATTAAATAATCACATTTCAAGCTTTTCCGTGTGGTAAAAAACACTGTGAACAGTGGCTACACAGAAAATGTGTGGCATTTATAGAAAGTAAAAAAAAAAAAAGTTTTACCATGTCATGGTCCGAGACCGGCCCAATACTCGTCACGAAAATGTCAGTCTTGACTTCGGTTACACGCTCTGTTGAAGCAAGAAATTAGGAGTTTGAGTGTCAATCAGTGTTGGTCATTAGCTTTAATCCAGAGCTTCAACCTTCCTGACTCTGATCTAATCCAGGTCCAGCAAACACTCCACACTTGCTCCCATAACCTGCTTCCTCTTTCTCTTTTCAGAAGGTATTAAAAATTCTAATCACATCAAGCAAACCTCCCTTTATCCTATAAATACTTGATTTGGTTTATGTGGAAATGCAGCTTTCTTTCTTGACTCAATGAAAACAGCACGTTTATTTGCAACCCTGGAACAATGACTGATGTTGACAGAAGTTGTTAGTCAACATCACTTGCGATTTATGACATGTTGTTACTTTGTGGGCGCTAAGGTAATGCGAGTAAGGTCAAACAGACGTGCTGAAAATTAAAAATGATATGCAGCATGTGTGAAGAGTTCCTTGCCAACTCAATGAATCATTCAGTTCTGTTCAAAGCTAATTTATGTCAGGTGTTAAATGATCTGCATTTATGAAGAAAACATTGTTCAGATGTGCTTTTGCCTGGCGGGCTTGTTCAGAACAAATCTGCTCTTCATCACAATTTTGACAGGGCATGCGTTTTAACCTAATGTCTTTCAGTGACCACTCTTTCAAAACCTCTTCTCATAAATTTTGGTTTTCTGTTTCAAAAACTCACAGAATCCATATCTATTGATATACAGTAGCAAATAACTGTTTAACTATAACTCTGTTGGAATTAGTGATACCGGAATGCATTAAGCTGAACTTTTATATAAAGCCATGACAGTAATATAGCAATATAGCAAAGCAAACACTTATTATGTTTAGCAAATAAGTTACTTTTTAATTTTGTATCATGCTAACATAAACGTAGAAAACGCAGATTTGTGATGATGTAAGATTAGTACTAGGAGCTTTGAAATGCAGCATTTATTTGTGCAAATAGAAAAGCTATTAGAAAATGATGATAAAGAAATATTTGCCACCTTACAACTCTATGAGGAAAAAAACAATCATTTAGCAAGAAAATAAAACGGATCTAATGCCATTTTTAGGTGCTGCACCTAGGGAAAAATAAATATATTTATTTCATGAATATTACAAATATATAAATCCTTTACACAATCTGACATGTGCTTAATATTGAACTGGAAATTAGGTGCTGGGCCAGAGGAGAACTGGACCCAACTAAGCCTGGCTCTCAAGGTTTTTTTCTCCATTCTCTCATGGATGGGGTTTTGGTTCCTTGCCAGCCCTCCTCTGGCTTGCTTAGTTGGGGACACCTGATTTCTAGTGATTACTTTTAGTACAGTTGATAAATAAATAGTTTAATCTGGTCATTATACATCACTCTTTTCTCCTATTTGATAATGTTCAGTGCTTTGCTACAATCTGTATTATTAAAAACACTATAGAAATAAAAGGGACTTGACTTGCAGTCAGCAGTGACTTTAAAACACATTTTAGGTTTAATATTGCATTGTGCACAAGTAGTGCTTTAAATAAAGGTTAATTATCACTTTTATGTCAGTAAATCTTGATAATATGTTTGTTAATAGACTTTAACTATATTTTGTATTAAATAAATATATTTCAGATATAGAACTTTTTTACTAGTAGCAATATATAAATATATATATATGTGTGTGTGTGTGTGTGTGTTTAATATATTTCTTCTTGCATCCTACCACCAAAATGATTACATTAGCAATAAAATGACATAAAGCCACTAAATAAGTTACTCATAAACCTATTGGAACATTATTGCTTACTGATTTATTTTCCTGACATGATAAAGTGCTGTTACTGTACATCTATTTGAAGGTGTAAGTTTAGAAATCTCCCAGAAGGCTGAAAACTGGGACACACATGTACGAGGCGAGAAATCATCTGAGAAACGTACCTCCGAGGCCGGGCCTGAGACGGTTGTCGTAGCCATCGAGGAGGCTGTCCAGAATCCTGGTGAAAACTGTGGTGTTGTCTTTCTGCTCTTCTGCGGTCTGACTGGAGCTGACAACGCAAAACAGCAGACGTTTGATTCAAAAAGCATAATCGACAGCAAAGGGTGGCTTATAGCACACACTGATGTGTAAAATCAATGCAACACCCTCCTTGGGGTAACTCTAAAACATCCAGCGTGTTTAAAGAGAATTTGCAATGCAATAGCCTGAAGATAAACAACAAATCTCCTTCCGTCTTAGAAGCAAAGGGGGATATGCACAAGAACAATGCATTATTAATTAGCTAAAATACTCTTTTAGATGCAAATAAGCACAAGTTCTGGCACCATCATGAAGCCCAATCCCAAAAGACAAACCCATGGCTGCAAACAGAATGAACTCTGCCGCTCATAAATATTTCAGACAATGCTTATGAGCAAAATGCAGTTTAATCATATAGTGCAAAATGGTACTTCATGAATAAGAGCCTGTGAGGACGGTGGCCAATTTGCGCTCCTCTAAAAACAATCACCGGCTGGTCGTTCATGCATAATTGCTTGCTTTTTTGGTAATCACTGGCATTATTTTCCCGCTGGCAGGTACCGGACCACAAGTGCGACTGCAGACTCAATAAACACTGTTTGGTGTTTCAAAAATAAGCTTGGCATGGAAACAGGTTTCAAGGAGAGGATGAGGTCATTGCGATTAGTTAGCAAACACAGAAAAGAGAGAGGGAGAGACGCGACGGAGACAGAGAGACATGCAAGTTGTGTCCTGTGGTTTGATATCTGCCATGCATTAATGCCAGTAATTCCACTATAAATCTTCCCCTAAACCAACACAGACAACTATTGATTCGAAGCAGTTAAATACAATTTAAGCACAATTGTCAGATGATATATGCTCGCCGTCCCTGAGAAGAATAGCACACGCTTTTTCTGCTCATTTCATGCACTCATTTCAATCAGTCTTAATGTCTCCCAGCAGAATCTCCTTTATGGAGCCCGAAAGTCTGAGAGCGCTTTTGGTGATTTTCAACCAAACGCTCTACTATTTCTAGGTCACCAGTCAAATGACCATTTCAGCTCCTTTCTACAAAGCTCTGATTTCCTTGCTTTAATTAACACAGACATTTTCGCGTTGTACAGATTTGAGCAGCATGCATTTTTGCTCTGATTGGTTTTTGTTTTAAACTCTTTTTTACAAGTGGTCTCTCACACCTATGCACCTCGCTGGATCGTGCTCGAAATGCAACGAGAACAAAAATAAAAGGAGAAGACTTCCACCCTCCCCCATCTGTGCAGAGATGCACACAGACCCCATGAGCGACACGGAAAAGGGGTCACGAGAGGAAAACGTAGTCTCATATATTACGCATGCATGCCAGTGCAACTGACCCAAAATTACATCTCCACTCTTACCTCTCATCCATGCACAAACATTCAGAGCACAGAGCATTTTTATGCAGCAATAACAAACTCAAATATATATATTGTCAGGTTTAGGGTGAATGTAGACGTGAATAACACACTGCAGCAACCATGTGTTGATGAGCAACATACATTGTACAGCAACCCCATCTACAGGTCATCCGAACAGCAACAGTGTCGAACGCATGCTGTCCAGAGCCTGCTCGCACAGCACAGCTTACAAATCACACCCTGTGCACCTATGGCTTTTCAAATGTATTCTTATAAAATATTCACTGTGATGGTCACGTGTCTAAATCTAAAGCAAGGAAAATGTTGCATGGCTTTGGTTAAACTCTTTACAATTATTATTTCATGATTTAAGGATATGCATCGTTTTGTCACGGATATCTTTATAACTAATCATTTAAAGGTAAACTAATAGTACGCTGCATGGTCTCGTTAGTTAATCATACATTAAATTAAAAAACATTTCAAGCCACAGAAATATTTATGTTTGGTTCCGGACCTTTGCATTTGTCTTCTTGGCTGTTTGTTTTTGCATAAGGAACCTATTCAGTGACATTGCTTATGGATTACACACGCAGTTTTCTTTCTTCTGACTTCACAATGTATGTCAGCAAAATTCACCTATAAACGAATAGCACTCCACGAAGCAGCATAGCAGTAAAGGACAGCAGAAAGAGAACCTTAATGAAAGCTTCATTAGCATGACATCCTCTTTGAAGTCTGAGGTTCTGATCTTGGTCTAAGTTAACACTGTAAGTTTAGATCAAAGACCTTACATATTAAAACCGAACATTACTGTAACTACAGCATTGAGTGTTCTGTATCAAAGCAGGGAACGTGTTAATCATTCCAAGATGTGAGTGAAATACTCTCCCACCTCAGGTGCGTAAACATACCTTTTCCCAGCCAGAACACTGGTTACCATTAAACAGGCCCAAATCCAAAGCCAAGCTGCTCCTCTTCCACCCCACATCGTTCTCCAAAGGACGAAACCCCACTAAAGAAGAGAAAATACACTCATTCAGAGCAGAAGAATTGCAGAGAGACCCGTTTCAATATTCAAACTGTAGCATTGGGATTTTAGGGAGCATATGAATTAACATGCCTCAATTTTCATTTGTAATATAATTCAAAATATGTTTTAGACAGACAGAAGTAAGTCTTTAGAGTTGGGATACCTGTAATTTTATATTTGTTATATGTGCAATGCATTTAATCATCTTTACACAAACACAGCCAGTTTGACTAGTGCTGAACAAAATGTTCATAATTCCCCATTTTAACAATAGGGTTATAATTCAAAGCCCGGGCATATTAAGTGCTTAGATGTGACCCCTTTATAGCTTGTATAGATGTAGATTAATACTACAGCAATTCTATACACGAGCAGAATTAAGAGTAAACAAACACCCCAGCTTTACATGACACAATACGACAGTCATTACGTATGCCACACTATGCAAATCCTCAATGTTTAACCGCACTTACTCATATTAGAATATTGATACGTGCTCATATACATATAGGAGCGTGCATCAGTTCTACACATAGCCTACATAAAAACACATGCAGCTCATCTTTCACTCCGCCGGTTGGCACTAAGCATTAACGCAAATCATTACACGCACAATCATCGCGTTAATCCTGCGTTAACATCATACAAAATGATTTACAGCTCTGTGTTAAATTCTTGATCGTTCGCCGAGGCTCTCTCCGTGATGCCCACGTTCAGATCCCACGCGATGTATTTGGGCGAAATTCCCCGACTTCCCGGGGATTATAATGCTTACACAATCCCTTACCGTTCACACTTTTGAGTTCTGTAGCGCGAGTGCATCGTCTGAAGCACGTCTTAAGGTATCTCTGAATTAAAATGCTATTGGGCGTGCGCCTCGGGGTTGCTCCTAAACATGCATGTGTAGTAATTCAATTGGAGTAATTAAGCGCGAACCGTGCGCGCATCACCAAGTTCGCAGCAATCATGCGTACCACAAACATCATGCAGAGATAAAAGTACCTCATAATCCATTTCCGATTTCCAGGAATACGGCACTGCCTTTACGCAGTTGTGATCCCTCAACCCTCGGTTTTACAATAGCCGAAACACAAGCATCAAGTCTAAGTCATGCACTTACGTTAAATCGATTGCACCTTATCGTCAAACTTTTGCACACGTCTTTTCTGTCTGGATGCGAGGAGATGATGCTCTGAGATGTGCGCTGTGCTGAATTTGAGCTCGAGGCTGCTGCTGCTGCTGCTGCTTGATGATGATGCTGCCGAGCGCGCGCAGCTCTCGCGCACTCTTCATCGAAACTCTTCCCAGTTCACAGCAAATTAGTCACCTACCAAGCCCAAATCCACAAGAATAATGCTTTACTATAGCGGCACACTGGTGCTATGTCGCCGAAACGTGATCGCTTGAGTGCATGGCGATTGTGTTAGCTACAGAACGAAAGGTGGTACCAATCTCACATCGAAAGACCAATCCGTTCCATTTTATATGCAGCACAATTTCACTCTCGCTGCTGTCGACTTAATCTCTTTCAGTGGTCGGGAAATCAAATCCGCTTACATTTTTTTTACCCGGATCTCGCCTTTTTCGTGCGTTGCGGTGGAACACAATAAACACACGGCGCATCGTCTCCATCACAATTAACATGCTATTAATTATTACAGCAACGCTGTTGAGCGATGCCACGTTAAAGGCATGCATGCAACAATATGCATGCCAATCCGCAGTGCATGCACACGCACGCAACCCAAATAAAGTAGAATGCATGCATCTCTCACCGAAAAATCCCGATGGCTCGAATCTTTCCCAAAATCACCTTGAAGCAGTCTCTACAAACCCTCGTCTCACCGACTCACCCACCGCCTGGAATATCGCACAGCTATTGCTTTTGTTGTTGTTGTTTTTTTTCTCAAATCAAACGCTTAAGGAAGATCCGCAGTCCTTACAGCGCATCTGCAGAGGAGCTTTTCTGATCATTTGCGTAGCGAGGACCCAAACTAAAAGCCGGAAGGTGTGACATTTAAACGTGACATTAACGAGGAAAATAGCGCAGCTTATTAGAGGCCACGTCGAGAGCATCGATCTCCGCCTGCTGGGTGTTAGAGAGCGATGCTGGGGCGATCTGAAACATTAGGACAGCTTTCATACAAACTCCACGGCGGCTTGACGTTTATGTGTCCGTGTGCATGCTTAACAAGACATGACGACGAGGAGCCTGGCAGTTCCGCTTTAACCTGATGCAATGCGAGCAACAGCTGCACAAACACTTTTAGTTCTTAAGTTTTAAAGAGCACGTTCGTATGCAATGTCTCGGTCTCCTAAATTCACCCATCCTGGAACTACCTGAGCAAATAAAGTCGGATCTCGCGTATCGCTGCACGTTTCGCACGTGACTGTGCAGACGGCGTCATGTGCATCAGGAAAGTTTTTTTTATTTGCACATACCCTTCATCTAATCAGAAATGATTCACATTTATAGGGTGACATTAATTCTAGCGCATGGATCGTAGGCTATAAGTTTTCCCGTTTCGCTTGAGCACCACGGACAGCCACGAGACTGCAGACAGCTTTTAAAAAGGTTTCTTACAGAAAACACGTGCACAGGAGGGCTGTGAACAGCGGAGGGCTTCGTGAAGACACAGACCCCCCACATAAGATCAAACCTTTGCGTGATGTAAGACATAACACAACATATTGTTTACAAAATACAAACACAGCTGCCATAACTGGTCACAGTTGCATGCATATCATTTTTTATACAAGGTTAACAAAAATAATACTGTCCTGCTCTTCTGTTAACATTGTGAAGTCTGCATTAATGGCACAACATCTAAAAGTTTCTGACTAATACTCATTATCTGTGTATTACACTACATTTTAGTTAACAATTTCTTTATCAAAAACAAAGCATGATGAATCGCAAAATGGTGGGCATGAGACTTTTACAAATGTTTGCGATTCCTTGTAATGTTCATAAAATGTACTCACATCCTTGCTCCTTTTTGCAAGAATTTTTGTGTACTCAGTATTGCTCAAGAAACACATTTGTTTGGATATGTATAAGAATTTGAAACACTTTGAATTAAAATGTAACACATGCAAAGCAATGCACACGTTCTAATGCATGCATGTACATTTTGTGCATCTGATCAAAATCAACACTATTATGCATATTGCAACACATCCATCCTACCAGCAGCGGCAACCTTTGTCCTTTGACACAAAGAAGGCTGGGAAATGCTTTGTGCGTAGTACGCCAAGAAAATACGCCAACTGTCTTCATCTTTTGATAGTGTGCATTGGTGACGCGAACTGTTATCTGTCAGGCAGTGCATCTACTGGGGAGCAGACAGTGAGCAGTTTATGTAACAGTGATTACAAGCTTGGGATTTAGTAAACCACTGCACATAAATAATACTTCTCAGGCCATCTGTTTTCCTCTTGCTTTCTTTCCTTAACATTTAGCATTCATTAGCACGCATGAAAGAGTCTTCGGTGTTTGTGTAATCAGGTAAACTTAACAAGCAGAAAGTAAACTTTCCCAGAGATATATGAACACTTTTTTTTTATCACCGTATAAAAAAGTCTCTAGATGTTTCGGCTTGTTTAAGAGAAAAGTACATTTCACATTCCTGATTCTGAGTTATGAGTGTTTCACTAGCATTGGCCTGAGGTTATGACAGAAACTGTCATCCCACGCTTGAAAGAGGCAGAGAAGGACGAATCTCAGATTCTTCACGCCTGTAAATGAAACGCTGGAAGAGGTGACATAATCAACACCTAGGCGCTTCAACCGTTCACGACTGCCAGATCTGTCACTATTTTGGGAGAAACGGCACCCAGGCCTCCCACTTTTTGAAGCGCGAGATACACTGAGACCCTCGGTTAATCACATGATGGCTAGGAAACGTCAACAGGTGCTCATAAGATTTGCCTGCTGAAGCAGCTGTGAATGTCAGGACACAAACACACGGAATTCATTCAGAGATGAGACTGAGACAGGTGATAAAATATAGACTCTGTCTTTGCTGCATCAATGTATGTACAGCATATTTCAAACCTTCTAAACAAGAGAATAAAATGAAACTCAAAAGGCTGACAGGCCCTTATACGATACAGTACAGTCAAACCCAAAATTATTCCAGGTGCAATTTGTGATATTTTTCTACTAGTGGGTGCAGGGGATAACAAAATAAAGTGAACTGTGATGTATTAGAACACAAAATTAGGAGCAAAAATTAATCAGACACTTTGACCTGAGCATATTTTGCTTAAGTGTGTTTTCTTTAATTGCTAATGCAGACATTTTACACCAGACTGAACAAAATTAAGCAGTGCTTTGTAATTAGTTGACCTAAATTGGTATTATCTAATCATGTACTAAAATTATTTTAGCAAATTATTTTCGGTGTATTGTAATAGATTACATACATTTCTATGTAAGTAATCTGATATAATAAAGATAAATTTGTTCTGACACAGTTTATCTCTGCGTTCTTGTCATATAGAGAAACTAAAGCCAATAAATTCTGATAATATGGAAAATGTTGAAGGTGTCTAAATAAATTTTGATTTGACTGTATATATTTGCATTTACAATTAGCAGATGCTTTTATCCAAAGCAACTTACAAATAAGGACAATGCAAGCAATTAAAACCAAAAAAAGAGCAATAAATGTTAGCTTAACACAGTGGCAAATACATTATTTGTATTTTTTTACACACACACACACACACACACACACACACACACACACACACACACATGTCTGGTTTGCCATCTTCGTGGGGACTC
>JAUCNO010000425.1:2072950-2086581 GCA_032353835.1 Enteromius viviparus
CTTGCTTCCATTCCTCCGTCCTCGCGTCTTTTCCCTGTGTCCTTCCCTCGCATCCTGAAGAGGTGGAGCTAAGACACAAGGAAAGGAAGCGAGGAAAGGAAACGAGGATGCACAAATAAGAAATGAGAGGCACCCATAGACTTCCAATATTTAACCGCCATATTGTCTAGCATTTAGTGATAGCTTTAGTGATCCTAGTGATAGCTAGTTCTTGGTGTAAACAGGTCTTTAAGGGTCATATGATGCAATTTAAAATTTTCCCTTTTTTTGGAGTTTTACAAGCTGTTAGTGCATTGATAAGATCCCTAAAGTTGTTAAGACTAAAGTTTAAAAATCAGATATTCTTTGTAAAAGTTATGACTTGTCCACATTTTGTTTATTGTTTGCTGTTTCTCAGATCACAAATGCAGACATGGTGTTATGTTTATGAGGCACAATGCAACGTGATACATAAAAAGATTGCACAAGGCATTATAATCAGTAATTATGTCTCCACTGGATGCAACCAATGCTTTGTTTATGAGGCATTTTATTATTTTTGTGTCATAGCACCAGCAGGTGTGATATGTGATAGCGTAGTCTAAAAAGCCACAGACAATATATGAAACACTGATAAATTGATATGAGAAATGGAAAGCTCTTATTCTCAGTATTGGAGGGGACTTGTATGGGCAGTGACAGTTTTACCTAGCTAGATATCAAACTAAGAGAGAAATTACTTTTATGAGATAATTGTATGTACTGATGGTGCAGGTGTAAAGGTAGGTAAAAACAAGGCACTCACAGTTTTTGAAGTGGCTTCTCATGATAGGTTTATACACTGCAAAACAGTAAAAAAGAACTGAACGAGACACGCTCCTGAAGCTCAATAAGAAGCAAACCCCACCTTCAATTTTTCTCCAAACATATACCAGTAAAAAGGTAAGACTACTGTGTGTGTGTGTCACACCAACGGGCTGCACTGATCCCAGTGCAGTGGAGACACACGCTCACAGTCACCTG
Organism: Enteromius viviparus; assembly: GCA_032353835.1. Taxonomy (NCBI): domain Eukaryota; kingdom Metazoa; phylum Chordata; class Actinopteri; order Cypriniformes; family Cyprinidae; genus Enteromius; species Enteromius viviparus. Next base: position 2,073,953 of record JAUCNO010000425.1, read on the forward strand.
ACTATTGATTACCGACACCTGGAACCAATCTGAGCAGCATGCTTTAAAACTCACCTCTCCAATGACACAGTGGCTGTGATCAAGGTAAAACTATTCATTACTTACCTTATGCCTCACCCTCTATCGCTTCACGGAATCTTTGCCTTTGCCTTTGAACTACAGTTTGAACAACTACCGCTTTCGTAGAGACTTTGATTACCTGTTCAACGGATAAATACCCTTCACTGGAGGATTGGCTTCACCTACCACACTACTCACCTGCACTTGTTCATGTCAATGCCACAGCGAACAACCTTCTTCACCTGAAAGTAAGAGTTGCTTCATTCTTACCTTTGTATATACTCACCTCTGTATTCGCCTGTCTCCTTAGACCACCACACACCATGCCATCTTTCTCATACTGAGCATTACAGTGTGTTAGTGTTTGTGCTGAAGGATGAAGGAGAATACAACAAATCTTAGAGTACTCAAAAATAATAATCTTTTAATAATCCAAAAACAAAGAAAGTACAAAAGACCTAACACATTCATTGACCGACAAGACTGAACTCAAAAGACATGGCATTTATACAAACTAATCACAAGACACGACACACCTGGGGAAACGCAGGTTGAAGGGAATCAACTAATAATAACATAATGACACAGGAAGGACCAAATATGGGCACACAGGAAGGGAGACAGGAAGACGAAACCAATTAAAACGAAACTAAACTAAGAATACAAAAACACAGACCTTAAACAAAGCTAAACAGACATAAAACGTGACAGTGGTAGTCACGTGGTAGTACTATATAATGACCAGACAGAGTGCTCTGAATGTTCGCTGATCTTGAGAAATGCTACCTCTTTTTTTTAGGGCATTTTTTGCACCATTAAATCTCTCAAATGGAAGATTGTATTCAAAGATGACATAGTTCCATTGTTTCCATTCCTAAGCTCATATAGTGCAATAAACCATTCAACCAATTAGACACAGGGCAGTCGTGATCTAATGGATAGATAGTTGGATCTGTAACCAAAGGTCACTGTTTCAAGTTTCAGGTCTAGCTGGGATTACAGGTTTGGACAGTGAATAACCATCATTCTTTTCTACCTTCAAAATTAAGACTGAGGTGAGATGCTTGAGCAAGGCACCAGTCACCATGTTTAAGACATAAATTTAAATTGTATTAATATACAGAGGTATATTATGTCACACTTCATACTTCTCATAAATTTAATCTGTTTGTGAAAATGCTGCAGGCTGTGGCACAGCGCAAATATGTCAGAAAGGGAAGTAGACGTCAATGGATTTCCCCTGCTCAGGGAGTAGGGAGCAATGAACACTGTGTAGAAATTATATCAATTGGAACACATTCTATGCACAGAGCTCACTTCTAACGTGCTGTTGATATTAATCAGGTGTTAAAAAAAGAGACATGCAGATCTAGCAGATCTATTTCACCAAGACCAAATACATTAACATTGCCATGTACATTACCATGCAAATCACTCTGAGAGTAAAATACAACATCCTGGCATGAAACTCTAAATGCCGCAGTCTGATAGATCTAACCCAGATGATGGATCTAACATAACATAGATCTATCATAATGACATCGTTATCACATGGCAGAGCTGATTGGATTTCTCCTGTTTTGGTAGCCAATTAACTCACGGCTCAAAATTCAAATACTTGTCAGTGTTTGCTTTAGCAGTAGCAGTGCACTTCAAAAACCCTCCACCTCCCTCAGCTCCACCTGTATAGATCTGCTTCGTGGTGATCATGTCTTGAATTATTCAAGTTATATGTGTAGTAGTGTTACGAGGGAGAGGCAAGGCGGCTTTTAGATTCACGTGCAGAATGTTTTATTAAAGAATGAGGTATTACAAGCAGGGACGATTGGCAGCAGACCGGAAAAGTGGAGATACAGCAAGAGGAAGGTCAAAGTCCAGGCATGGGTCGGTACACAGTAAATACAACCCAAAAGCAAAAACAAAGGTGGTAGTCAAAAACAGGCGAGGTCAACACATCAACCATAGACCAAACATAGAAAGAAACACGGAGAGGATAGATGAGAGTACGACAGTGCTAATGGACCGTGACAACATACAAACACTTCCGGGATTTATACACATGAAACTAGGTCAGAGGGTGAAGCCAACAATCAAACACCAAGACAACCAACAAGGGGGGCGGAGACATGAGTGGGAACCATGACAATATATGAGATGGGCGGTGACAAGAGTACGTTAAAAGGAGTCCATAAATGAAAAGAGACACAAAACATACACACAAAGTTTGCTGGGAGCTTGATGGCCAGCTGATCATGACATAGCCCTCCCCTCTAAGGAGTGGCTTCCAGACGCTCCAGACTTAGAAGCCGAACTCAGAGGCTGTGCAGACACCAGTGGGGACCCCAGAGAATCCAGGACCTGGGTCGACATCTCTGAGAATTGTGTAGCCACTGGGGAATGCTCTGTAGCCGGGACCGGACAGAGCTGAGGCAGGGGGATGACCTCAGGTGGATCGGGCCACGACAAATCAAGATTCTCAGTGAGCTCAGATGGATCTGACCCTGGCAAATCAACGTCAACAACGGACTCAAAGGTGAAGACAGGCGCAAGGGGTTCAGTCCAGGACAGGGCTAGAGAACAAGGGGTTTCTATGGAACAGTGTGCGGCCCACACACTCATTATGGTGACCGCCATCACCGGCAGCGCTGTGGACAATGAAACAGTCTCTACATTAGCTTGTGGGGCGACGTTAAAAACTCCAGAGGCTTTTACAGACACCACTTGTGGATCTGCTATGCATGAAATTAGCCCCTTATGCAACACATGAACCCTGCTGTCCCCATATACAGTACTCATGATGTCGGTGAAGCCTGGAATGACGTCCGTGATCGCTGGCGGCAGGTGCAGAGGATCCAAGGCAGCGGCCATTTCATAAGCAGTCTCTGATGCGGCGGCCATTTTAGGCGAAGATCCAGACCCAACGACCACCTCGCAAGCATACTGGGGAGTGTCGGTCATTTTGTGCAAAGGCGGAGTTCGCTAAACAGCGAGGCAGGAGCCGAGCCACAAGCTCGATTTGCCATTCGCGACGAGGCAGTGATTTTGTCCAGTACCGTGTGCACGATTGTCATCTTTCACCTGCCCAACGGTGAAATGGGAACCACAGCATAAAAGCACAAAGTCAATAAGCTGTTCTAATGTCCAATTGGGATCTTCATCGGGCAAATCACGTAGAACCACAAGATCTATTCCGGACAGAAAGTACGCTTTGATAGTCTCTTCACTGACCTTCACGCAATGAGACACAGCAATAAAGTCCTCGATATAATTATCAATGTGGCGTCCGCGTTAAAATAGGGAACGTAAAAATGTCTCTGGTACCTGCTTATAATCCTGCCTGCGAGGCGAAGAAAAGTCTTGGGTCTCGCGCTGAAAACAACTGCTGAATCCTTCGTAATGTTCCATTCTGTTACGAGGAAGAGGCAAGGTGACATTTGGATTCACGTGCAGAATGTTTTATTAAAGAACGAGGTATTACAAGCAGGGTCGATCGGCAGCAGACAGGAACAACGGAGATACAGCAAGGGGAAGGTCAACAACAACAGATCAAACATAGAAAGAAACACGGAGTGGCTAGACGAGAGTACGACAACGCTAATGGACCGTGACAACACATGAAACTAGGTCAGAGGGTGGAGCCAACAATCAAACACCAAGACAACCAACAAGGGGGGCACAGACATGAGTGGGACCCATGACAACATTTGAGATGGGCGGTGACAAGAGTACATTGAAAGGAGTCCATGAATGAAAACAGACACAAAACATACACACAGTTTGCTGGGAGCTGGATGGCCATCAGCAGGCTGGCACATCCAGCTGATCATGACAAGTAGCAATAATCCTTAAATGCTCACAGCAACATTTATTCTGCAAAAGATGAATATGAAGAGAAAAGGGTCATTCATCAGCCAAACAGTTATCTGTCACAGCAACAAAAACCAAACATGATAAAAGCCCACTGTTTCTTCTGGTGCTTTTGTTTGAAAAACAAGAAAAAAAGAGGAAATAATTTGCCAGCATCTCACTGGTGAATGAGGCAGTGCAAAGCAAATATGTCTGAAACATATGACATAACAATAAGATGTAACATGAACAATATGAGAGGAATAATAATCACTTGACACAATTGCAGTAAAGACATATACAGTATGCTGTTGATAGACTCAGTCCATAAATAAACTGTAGAGAACACTAGCTTCCCTATGCTAGGTGTTTATATCTTGTTGCACAGGTGTGAAAGCTGCATTCATAGCTTGGGCTGTCAGTTAGAAAACACACCCATTACATTCACTGTTCATTGCTACTGTAGTCCTTGATCATTTTGGTTACAATGTTATACCATTAGATGGCAACAAGAGACACTTTTCATGAATCAGTAGCAAATAATTTTATTTTGAGAAGACCCAAAACAAGATTGTAAACAAGGACATTATTTTTACTTTCAGCAACTCCTTGTAAGACACAGCTATCAAATGCATTGACCAGTTGTCATCGGAAATAAAAGCACTCCACACTAAAATGATACTATGACAAAAATATGATGTGCCTTAGTGGATATTCAAACTATTTTTTTATGACATTAATCTAAGCAATGAATGGTATGCTAGGCTTCACTTACCTGGAGCTGTAGGTGTTTGAGAGGGAATGGAAGCCTATTGAGGACCATAAAGTCCATTTTAAAGAAAATGGCACCAGTTCAAACCTGATAAGAAAAGAATGCCCATCAAAACTAAGTGGGCAACAAGGGTATTGTATAAACTTGTATTACAGTTTGTAATACAACAAAATGGGTAAAAAAGCCTGTTTTTGCAAGGTACTGTAACATCTTTCCACAATCAGAATTCAGATACTATAACATTGTATTCAGGTTAATGTTTAAAAAGTTCACACTGCATGTGTTTAATCAGTCCTATGGCATGGCAGGAAATCATGTAATATGTGACATATAGAAAAGGAAGCTATATACAGTAGCATTGATTCGCACCCTGCATATATCATACATTAATATAAATATTATAGGTGGATCCCATCCACCGATTGACTGCATACTGCTAACTGTTTGCCAAGTAGAAAGATAAAATTACTGCAAACCCTTTACCTTCCCATATCTATGTTCTATAATACATATTCTAGCAGTGATTTAATAGAGGCAGACAGTGTTCAGAAGTTACTTTGGAAATGTAATAGGTCACATTACAAGTGATCCTATTCAAAATGTAATAAGTAGTGTAAGTTTTCAATTACTTTATTAAAGTAACGTGACTTATTACATTTTGATCACTTTTCTAAAATTCTAATATTTTGAACTGTTAATCATTGTTTTGAAATGTTTAAATCAGGCTGGGTTAAATAGCACTTAACACTTGTCAGACTATCAAAATCCTTCAATACTTGAATTAACATTTTAATAATCCTATATAATAATAATAACATACTCCTGCTTATTACATGCCACAGAAGTAAAAAATTAGAGATGAAACACTGATCGGATACACTTTGGTCTTAGCCTGGCTTTCGCAACTATAAAGCTCATAGGAGCTTAGTCTGGCCAAGCTACCTTACTACCCGCCTTCTGGGAGGCGGGCTTAACCTGCTTCCATCAGATGCCTCTCTATACTACTGAACAAATCTACAACCAATCAGAACATTTATTCCGATGATGTATGGCGTACCGATTGAACCTGAAGCCTCCGTAACCAATTGTAGCTAGCTCCATTTAAGCAGTAGGAAAATGTCATCAAGCAATTTCTGCCAGTTTTGCCAGATTAATATGAGAGAAGCAGGTATTTACAGTCATTCAGTGATTATTTTCGAAGAGTTTAGCAAACAATTGAGCATTGCAGAACTGCTGCGTTATCGCATTACATCCGCCTTAGTCTTGCCAGGGATAGGGGAGCGCGTTTCTCATTGGTTCCCACTTTTTTGGGAACGAAAATGCTCTAAACCAGCAGCTTTACTAGACTGACTTTGCTCGTGAAAATGAATGTTGCATCACAGGAAGTATGGGCGGGCCCAAGCTACTTTTGTCTGTCATGTTTACTACGTTTTGTTGGTCACACTGCAAAAAAAAAATGCTTTCTAAGACAAGATTTTTTGTCTTGTTTCCAGACAGAATAACTAGATATTTTGAAATCAAGAACAATTTTCTAGAAGGAAAAAATTACGGTCTTGTATTTAGAAAAAAACTAAAATTAAGTTTTGGGAGGAGTGTGAACAAAATCAATTGCGGCTGGCACCGCATTATCTAACCAATCTCATCATCTCACCAGCCCCTTTAGATCCATCCTTCCAACTATAAATAAACCAATTTCCTTCTCTTCTGTATCTCGTCTTTTGTGCATTCCTCCACCACCCCTTCTCCACCGTTCTCGCGACTTCCTTTATGGGGGGCATACAGGGTACAAGCTCAAACGCCGAGCTCTGTCCCTTTGCTAGAGTTCAAATCACTAGGGCTCGGAGTCCGCCATCCTCCTGACTCGTCCCCCGGACAGCAAATTCGCTTATATTATTAGTATTGATACGAGGAAGCACAAACTTGTGAAGTAACTTTTTGCTTAGAACAAGCTAAATAATCTGCCAATGGGGTAAGCAAAATATTCTTATTTAAGACAGAAAACAAGATTATTTGGTAACACTTTAGAATATTGTATCTTACTTATTGCATAACTAATAAGAAATTACTGTGGAACTAATAGGTTGTTCTTTATTAACCCTCAAGTCACTACTATTAGCTACTAAGGAAAATTTGTTAACTACCTAGTATGTAATAGCATTTTAAAATTGTGTTAAGTAATAATTAGTTAATCAGTAACTATTAAATTCAGCCAGGCTTCCTGAGGAACTACAATTAAGTAACTACTAATGAACAGTGAGGTACCATGTGCATGCACAAGGGGAAGAGACCGGGTTCCCAAGGAGGGGCGCGCGTAGTCCTCTTAACGGCGGCGTTGATGAGGCACCATTACACTCAGGTGCCTCTCATCACACGCCGCCAGCCGTGCATAGTCCTGCGCCCCTTCTCTCATCTGCCCACTCCCGTCGGGAACCTGGAGAAGGGCGGCGCTGAAGGATGGGGGAGGCGATGATTGGCCGACGAGGCCGGCTGCCTCGTCACAATATATATATATATTATGTAAACAAAAACTTGTATTTTGAAAGCGATTATTCACATAATTACATCAGTTGGAACTGGGAACAATCCCCATAACATAACACACAATGTACGCGTTACATTGTAAATGGAATAGCAACTATGCTAATTAGTCTCTTTCTTTTTTTATTCTGTTTTTTCAGTCCATATCCAGATTAGATGAGATGATGTCTACAGCCCTGATCATCAGCGGAGATCTAGATGAGCCCCGGAGACAGATGATGGGAATCAATCATATCATACACTCTCTCTCACACATTTGCTGCATTTGAAATTGAACTGGAAATAAATGCTGGTTTGGTCTGGCCAGAGGAGGGCTGGCCCCCAACTGAGCCTGGCTTCTCCCAAGTTTTTTTTTCTACATTTTTTCACAGATATTTTCCAATTTGATACTGTTTAGTGCATTGACACAATCTGTATTGTTAAAAGCGCTGTATAAATAAAGGTGACTTGACTTGACTGTTCGCCATCCTATCTGTAGAAAAACTCACTGCACTTGGGTTCACTACCATCTGTGTTTTTCATGGCTATTTTTAATATTAAAGTAAAATGAATTGAATTGAAATAATTCCTCTAATGATTTTCACTTTGTGTGAATTGGATTGCATGAAAGTATGTAATAAATAAGCTCTCCTGATAGAAAAACAGTGGCGTCCCGCCTGGCTGCTTGTCGTTTTGCTCGTATCAGTCAACATCAAGCTTGACTGGACTCTCCTTGAACTATGACCACTTGGCTAGATGCCTCCATGCATTTTTCTCCGCCCTACTGTGTCTGGCTGTGTGTGTTATCTCTTTCTTATTCTTGGCTCTTTTCAATCTTTTCTGCAAAGCGAAAGTACTTGACATTGCTCATCCCAAATATAATCAGTTCAACATGGGAACACAGAATAATTATATTTTCTTGCGGTGAGGCAGTTCCTTTTCTAATTTTCTCTTCGTGTTTTCTTCACACTTAAATGGCACAGGGTGAAATGCCCCCTAGTGTGCATTAAGTACCAGCCTGTCAGAGATAAGAACTCGGCACAGTTTGGTGCAAGCTGTGGTCAGAACCATTTACATAGATCGCCGGTTTTAACGTGAAATTGTTTTGACAATATAAAATAAAAAAAGCAATATATTTAAAGCTACACTTGAGCTTGTTTAATTTACTGGATATTTTTGCACTAGTCATTTTTAGTTTGTATGAAAACAAAGAGATGCCATTGTTACAGATAACACAAAATAGTGTTAATACAAGCAGAACACAATGGAGGAAAGGGAAAAGAAATCTATCTTCCTGCTTTCAAGTGGAAAAGATGCTTTAAAGACAGTAATTACTACACTCTCACACAAGAACTGTAATCACGTTTAAGCCTCCTCTTCCACGATGAGTGAGGAAACTGATGAAGGTCAAGAGTTTAGGGGGTTAGACAAAAGCTCTTTCAGACTGTGTTAGTTGTGAGGAGCCCAAAGTCATCATCCAAAGAGGCTGTTACAGCGTTCCAGCATAATTTCCTGAACCTATAATCACTAATTGACCAAGCTCTGCTGTAAGATGATAGTGTCATAAGCGCTTTTCACAGGAGCCTGAAACTATTAAACATTGTAGGAGTAGTTTACCCAAAAATGAACATTTTTCTGAAAATGTGCTCACCCCCAGGTCATCCAAGTTTAAGATGAGTTTGTTTCTTCATCAGGTTTGGAGAAATGTTTCATTCCATCATTAGATGCTCTGCAGTGAATGTGTGCTGTCAGAATGAGAGTAAAACATGACAATAACCCACACCTCTCAAGTCTATCAGTAAACATCTGGAGAAGACAAAGCTGTGTTCTGAAGCATTCATTTGTAAGACATTTTAAACTCCAAACCGTTGCTTCAGGCAAAAATACGAGTCTAAAATACAAGCCAAAACAGATCTAAACAAAGATGTGGGAGGATTTTGATGTGAGAGGAAACAGGAGATGGACTTTCTCACTGGAGGAAATGTTATAGATTATCAGCTTCAGAAGTGACAAAAAACGCCTTAATGATGGATTTGTTTCTTACAAACATGCAACATTTTACTTCACAAGATATTAATTGATGGATTGGAGTGTATTTCCACAAATGAAAGAATGCATTTGTTTGCTCAGTCCGTCTTTCAACAGCTCAATGCTTGCATATGAAGAATAATACAGTAAGCTCTTCAATCTGTGAGAAGATAGAAGGAGAATATTTAATCATTCGTCCTATCATGGTGTTGAAAATTGGTTAGTTCTTAGGTGTCACAAAAATAAGAAATGATTTGACTATTTTTATAGTCTAGTAAGTCTCTTCTGCCAGTTGATAATCACCCATGGGATTACTTAACTGGGTCATTAGCATCTTCAGCATTACAGCAAACGACTGGAGGCTGTGTCAAGACGCAGATTTTGCACAATAAGCATTCCACATTCCACGATGCGTGCAATAATGCTTGAATTAATTAAACAAGAGCAATACACTAATAAACATTTGACCATACCTGATTTTCCCCGTGGCTGTGCTCGCAGAGGTTCATGGAAAGATAACAGCTGCTGACAGGCGCTAGAAGTTTTACAGAAAGTTAGTTGGAGCAGATGGAACCAGCTCGGCACCACTGTGTTTCCATGGTAATGAGAAGTTAACCTTATTTTCATGAAGCATTTCTCATTTCCTCCGCAACACAGACAAATCACACTTGCACTCACACACTTGAGCTAAATGTGTCCTTGTGTCACACTTACACAAATAACCCAAGGGTATTTTCATCTGCATTAGCATAGCTTCTGTCCAGCGTACTCAAGGTGCCTTCAATCACGGCTCAGAAATATGCAAGCGTTTGCGTTGGGGGAAAATAAGGAACATCAGAGGCAGGGGCTCCCTTTGATCTATGGCTAGTTCTAGATAGATAAATATTGTAATGCTCCTCCAGATTATAACAGCAAAGTGTTTGCTATCAGTGTTAAATCTTAAACCATTTGGTACAGTCAAAAAGTGCAATTCTTTATTACATCCTTTTCATCCATTATTTTAGATAGATATGCAGAGATAAGAGATAATTGAGATTTACAACCGCTTACATCAAGAGATGTGAACTGTTGTGCTTGTGGTATAAAACCCATCTTTCCTTTTAGTTTTGGCATAGGAGAAATTCAGTGTATTTTGGTTGTCTGCAGCTCTGGATTTTTTCAATTAAATGCATATTACCCAAAAAGTCTAATTTTACGTTTTTGTTTTTTTTTTACTAAAAAACAGTCTTCATCTAAAGATATTGGTTACATTATATTTTGAGTCCACTTGACACATTTTACTATGACAAAGGAAACCAGTTCTCATTAATTCACATCTACATGTCTACTAACTGTAAGAGTAGACTATTATGGTAGGTTTAGGGTTAGTAGAATAGGTTGACATATACTTCTAGGGGCAGTTTCCCCAACAGGGTATAAGCCTAGTCCTAGATAAAAATAAATGTTAAGAGCTGTCTAAACTGGACAAGCCTTGCACTGAGATATCTTAAAATACATCATTGCAATTGTTTGGTCTTAAAATTATTTCATTACAGTAAGACATGTTTCTAAAAAATCTTATATGTCCTAAATTACCAAAGGTCTAGTCCTGGCTTAAACTAATTCCTATTCGGGAAACCGGCCTGTAAAGTTTAGTTTGATGAACCCACCAAAATAGAGTATTAGAAGATATTAAGCAGTCAGTCTACTAATACTCTAATGACTGCTAGTTGACATGTTGAAGAGTTAGAATAAAGTTTGAAAATATTATATATAAAAATACAGTATGTGACCACAAAAGCTCCATTAACAAACGGACACATTTTGATATTCAACACAAATCACTTTGACTGACTAAATCTTACTAAAGCTGACAAAATTACAGGATATTGACAAGATATTACAAAATAGTAGGGATGCTCCAATCACGATCGGCCGATATGTTTGATCGTTTTGTCAGTAAAGCTGGTCCTGTAATAAGCGCTAAATGCCATCAGGTGCTTGATTTGACATTGACATCGTATATACTACACACAGCCGTTGTACACTGACGAGCTGTGCAGATCCACGCTGATAATGGACATGGTTTTGCGCATTTTGCCAGATTAGAAAAAGTCCTAAACGTTTTCTCAGATCTAGGTATTCCCATAGCCCAAGAAAAACCTGGGCATTTCTGGGCATTAACCTAGAATCCCAGAAATTTCTAGCCTCCCTCACCAAAGAAAGGGAAAATGATAGAATCATTCTTATAATCTCTAACCTCAATAAAAATTCCCAGTGCTCCAAAAGAGAACTCCTGTTCATTCTAAATTTTGTTATGTGCATCATCCTGCAAAGTCAAACTTTTATTTCACAGTTACTTACTCTAACCTCTTCCATCCCCACCCTCAAAGATAATATCTCCCTATTGGTTTCATGTCTTCACGATCTGCAACTCTGGGTTTCATACCTTTCCCAACGGCCACTCCTTCTTCTATCATGACCTCCTAGCAGTCCCGGTGGACATTCAGCTTTTCACAGACGCTGCTACCTCTATCGGTTTCAGAGGCTTCTATCGCAACCGATGGTTCACCTCCCCTGGCCCGCTTCCCCTGGCCCCCCCAATTCGCAGAAATTACCTCCTTTTCAAAGCAACATTATTATCCATGCATCAAGCCGTAGCCATAAGGACTCTCCAATCCCAATCTCACAGCTTGGAGGTCTTTTAGAACTTTTTACTTATGCTACAATCTCCAATTCTTTTTTTATTATATTTTATTTAAACTCCCACAAATCCCTCCAAGCCAGTTCCATTAAAGGATACTTGAGCGGAGTCCAGTTTTTCAAAAAGCTGTTTGGCTCCTCCTTCCCTGCTTTCTCCAACGCTCAAACATCAAAAAGGACATCCAAAGGCAGAACGCTCCCCACCCCGACCATAGACTTCCCATTACCTTAGAAATCCTGACCCACTGTATTGACACCCTCCGCAGAGGTTATGCCAATCCACTCTTAGCCACGACCCTAAATGTCCTGTTCACTCTGGCTTTTTTCAGATTTTTGAGATGCTCTGAGTTTACAGTAAACTCTCCTTACTCCCCTCATCCATCCCTCTTTGGCTGATCTCTCCATCCATGCAGCTACATACTTCATTAAACAAAGGAAAACCACTCCACCACTCCATCCGCGAAATGAAAATTAAAAAAGGTCACTACATCTACATTTTTAACCTACAATCCCCCATCCTTTTTTAAACAATGCAAGCCTTCCTAGCATATAGGAAATCTTGGTAACACTTTATAATAACGTTCAGTTGTAAGGCATTTATAAGTCATTAGTTAATGATGAACTAATCTTTTACAAAATATAACTACGTGTTCATAAATAATTAATAAGTAATATATTAATATGTTTATCTATGTTTTGTAGATGGAGTTATGAATCATTTAAA
>JAUCNO010000425.1:2088397-2102030 GCA_032353835.1 Enteromius viviparus
AATGCATTGATAAGATATTCATTTGGACAACTTTAAAGGTGATTTGCTCAGTATTTAGATTTTTTTGCACCCTCCGATTCCAGATTTTTAAATAGATGTATCTCGGCCAAATATTGTCCTGTCCTAACAAACCATGAAAGCATATTTATTGAGCTTTCATATGATGTATACATCGCAGTTTTGAAAAATTTTACCTTATGACTGGTCCTGGGTCACAAATGTTACATTGCAAAATACAGCTATGGGTTTTGGAACAAATCCAACAAACTACAATTACATTATCATGCATGAATTATAAAAATAAATGACTTTTTAGAGAGTCTCAATAATTTTGAGAACTGTTCTGAAGATGATAGAAAGCAAATGGTGGTTTAAGGTCAGCTGCAAGTCCCATGCAGCCAGCATGCACCTGACCTGATGCATTGCAAGATAAAAAAAAAAGAAGAAGGATTTTGTGGCTAAGATTAATTCGGGCTAAAGAAATGTGGCCTATTACAGTACATAATCCTTCTTTTCTAGTTTGAACAAAATAGATATGAACAAAACACTATAGTTTATAGTGTCAAGAAAAACGTTTGCACTCTTTAAATCAAGGATGCATTAAAGAAATAAAAATTTGACAGTTAAAAATACTTCCCTAAATATTTCAACTTTCAACCTACTTTCTCAAAAACATGTTTGTAATAATATGCAAAACCTTCCTGCTAAGGAAGAAATGGCATCTGCACAAAGGGAAGAAGAATACAACCAACGATAAATCAAATTTACTTACAGCTCTGGAGAAATAAAGAGCGGTACATCCCAGACAGATGCACATAAATGCAGCAAATTTAGAGTAGCACATGTAATCCGGCACGGGCTCAGACGGTGGTTCAGGGCTCATGCTCTCAGAAGGTTGGACAATGACCACAGGCTGGTCAGTGTCAGGTTGGACTGCTTGAGGATTCCTGTCATTGCTGTCCTGAGGATACAGAGGAGATAATTCCAGGTCCATTCCTGGCCACTTCCACCCTTCTTTTAGAGAGATATACCTCTTTGTTTTTCAAATGAGTCTTTTCTCAGTACCTTGGTCTTTTATGGTAAACAGTGTAAAGAGTGCAGGTTGTGGTGAAGGAGAACCGAAGTGGACTAGTTTTTAGTTTTAGTTTTACAGTACTCTTCAGATAGCACAAACGTTTGGGGGAAAATGTGGCAGCTGGCATGGCCAAACACATGAAGTATGGGCCAAACACCATATATGTTTTGCTATAGCTTTAGAATTGGAGGGAATGTTTGTTTTTTTTGATAACTGTTTGTATTGAGGTTTATGGGTCAGATGACAGCATTAGGGAAACTGAGCTATAACACACTGTGGAATGCATTAACCTTTGGTTAGCTTTTGGTTTTGACTTGGAAAAATACACGTGAAGTGCAGCAGGTTAGTAACAGCCCAATGTTTTTCTCAGCTTGCCTTAAAATCCTGTTTGGTGTTTACTGAAAATGTGACTGGCAGCTGTTTATATAGAGCAGGGGTATTATTATTTTTTAATTCATAGGCTTTTTGAACAACAAGATGGCATTATTAACAGAAAATGTTAAATAGAAATGTTCATATCAAACTCTATACCCCATACCACATAATATATTAAAGAAAAAACAAAAAGAAAGTAAATATTAAAATAAATAATAAAAATAATAAACTTTGCTTTTGGACCTTTCTTCCCTTTTAATGTCTCCAAAAACTATGTTAGAAATGTCCTTTTTATTTACATTAATATATGTTAAATTTCAGCAAAAGCTACAAATTTAAAATAAATTTAAGGTGGCAGACAGAACACTTTTTCATTCAGTTTGGACAAGTTGTAACCTTCACAAGTACTTGAATGACATTTGTAACATTTAAGATATGGTTCCAGGCGGAGGGGACGCAGATTCCAGCACTTGGTGGACTGGGAGGGTTAAGGTCCAGAGGAGAGAAGTTGGGTACCTGCCAGGGACATATTGGATCACACCCTTATTGATGATTATAATTAACGGGTAAAGCAGGCTCTTAGGGGGAGGGGTGCTGTCACGGTTCATGGGTTCACAATCTCATTCATGCCTGTTATGTGTGTGAATGAGTTGGCTTGTTACCCAACAATATTTAAAGTGTGCTAACCTGTCCTGTCTTTGTCAGTTCCTCTGTTTTTGCTTTCTCTGTCTTCTCTGGCCTGCTCTGTCTCCGCTTTCTCCGGTGAGGTTTCACCTTCGTTCAGGATTGCCCGCTGTAGTCCCTGCGCTACCAACCAGCGTTCCTGACAGCCTTCACACTGTTTTGTCTTTACAAGACTCTTGAGTGATTGCCATTGTCAATAAATATTTTAACTGCAATCTTTTAACTTGTCACCACCTCAGTGATTTTATCACTGTGATCTATTTTTAGAACTCTTTGGCTCCATTGTACATCAGATACATTTGATTGTAACTAATACACCATACTATTATTTTGTTTTTGGACCTTTGTTTTTGGAAAATCATATATTATTAAAAATAATAAATAAAGTTAAAAAAGCAAAAAAATATTATTTACATAAAATCCGTTTTTATTCTTAACCCAAAACCAAGTCCAGCTGAATGCAAAATTGCAAAAAAAAAAAAAAAAAAAAACAGGCCTTCGACTATTTTTAACATGCAATTTTGAGCCCCATATTAAATCTTATACTTAAAGATAAAAAAATAGCTATATGAATCTCTATGAGGACTCATTAAACAGAATTATGAACTACTAATACTACCTCTTTAGACCCAAAATATTGGACATATACAGTACCTTGAGTGTACATATACCTTGATCTTTATAAAGCATTTTAAAAATATTTATACATTTCTGCTCAAGTGTTAAAATGTTTGCAAAAATAAGCAAAAGATCATTATGGATATAAAGAGAAAATAATAATAATAATTGCTGCTTTTAAATGAGGATCATGCACCACCATATTTCTGTTTGTAATTTCAAAAATGACTTAAAATGCAATTCAATAAACAAATTGGTCAAGCTTTTATTGTTTTAAACATCCAATAATCAAAGCATGCTTTAACTGGGTGAGTATTGACACACTGATTAATAAACATTTTAAATTAAGAGAAGGCATTATTTGCATTATCTGCATCCAACCATGACTGCTTTAAGAGCTATGGATACTTTTGTACAGTTTTAAACTGTGATGTGTTAAACAACAAAACCATATAGATAATATACGCTGTAATCATAATAAGGCCAAGACCAAGAGCCCAGTGATTCAGGGTGCGTGCCATGTTGGAGTTCTTCACTGCAAGTTCTCGATGTCCTGAATAGTTGGCACTTCGAGTCTGTGAAAACAATTGTGAAGCATAATGTCAAACACTTCTGTTCGAATGGAGACTTCCCTTAAACGGTGAATGAATGCAATAATATAAATGCAATAAATAAGCATTTTTAAAACAGGGTATACAATGATGTCCAGGATGGTAAAGAACATTTACTGTTACATTTGCTTGAGTTTATTTCTGGAAAATGTGTACTTTTAAGAATAGATTTAAATATGGCTAAGCCTACTTTTACATTTACTCAAGCACATTTCTAATGAAAACTGTACTTTTACTTCATTAAGCTGAATCTGTGTTTCCCTCCGTAACTAATTTGATACATGTTGATGCATGTTAAGAAATGTGTTTATTTAAAGCATGGTGTCCCATTCACAAAAAAATCACTCTTGATTTTAAAGACTACAGCTGATGGACACTTCATTATCCTTTGCATGATGATGGCGCCTCTGTATGGACATGGGATGATGGCGCAGAATGTCATTTCAAGAAATGGCTGTTTGGTCCCCTACCTACACCCTTCAACCCTTCAGAGCAAGAACACTCTCAGTTGAAGCTGTAATAATAGCATATTGGTGAAACTGGCAAACTGCCCTGTGTGTGGTTGTGTTTCGTAGAGCATCATGGTTTACTATTTACAACAAGTTTTTGCAGTGTTGGGCAGTGTAGCCAATCATAGATATATCTGTTGATTTCGTAAAGGGTTACTCCACCACAAAATTAACCCTTTAAATGCAATGTCCAGTCAAATGTTGTTTTTATTTACACATGATGCAAATGATAGACTGAGATGCGTTAACTATCACAGAACTTGATTGTGATAAACTAATGATTCAGAATTTGTATAAAATTATTTTTGGAAAAGAATGCAGCAAAATGAAGACCACTAAATGTTACAAATAATGGCTTTCAATTATACTGTAACTTTGAATGGCTTAATTGATAATTAATTATTAAAATGTAGGAAAAGTGCATTCAGTGGAGATATCCCATGTATTAATTTGGAGAATAATTGTGATATATTTATATATACTGTATATAGTCTGTGTGTGTGTGTGTGTGTGTGAGACTAATTAAAAATAAACTGTGATTAATTGTTTCTTTATTGGTTGAATCAAAATTCACTTAGAAATGGCTAATTTTACATTTAAATAGCAATAATGAAGCACTTAACATGTTAAAATAAATGTGAACTGAAGGGTAAAGATTGAAGTAGTAAAATAAGAACTTAAAACTCTTGATCTTTCTCTCTCCAGTACCACACCTTTCTAAAATGACAGTCATTTACGGGAAAAACCAGAGTATGAAAGTTTGCCCACATGAACTTTAACATCTAATTTACATATTGTGACCACATGAAGCTCAGACTGTAACCTCTCTTTTATTTTTATCTTTTAATCTCTCAACTGTATCTCCTTTTTTAGGTATATTAATTAATTAATTATTAATTAATTAATTAAAACTTTAAAAAAAAGTTAATAAAACTTATCTGTATACTCAATTATTTATACAATATCATTATTTTTCTCTTTGAGTGGCTGTTAAAGGGTCAACATAAATAAATATTCATGAACTTGTGGAGATTACCTAATTCCTTATATAATATAGACTAATGTACTTACAGAGCTGGAGTAAATCAGTGCAGCAATGCCCAGAGGGAAGCAGCAGCACAGCATGGTGAAGATGGAGTAGCCCAGGTAATCTGGCAGTGGATTGGTCAGTGGAGCAGCGGTCACAAACACCGCAGGTTGTGCAGCGACCACGGTTTGTCCTGAATATGGCCCCTGGTTGTAGGGGCCCTGGCGGACCGGCTGGTTTGGAAAAGAAGAAGGATATCCAGCAGGGTTATCCCGATATGCTGGTGGTGCTGCTGTCGGCTGTAACATCACTAATTTCTCAGATGAACTGCAGACCACTGGAGGCTGATTGAAAGACTGACTGGCATCCATTCTTCTGCTTATTGGTTTTTGATGAATATGTCCTTTACCTTGTGCTAAGCAGTGTGCATTGCTGTACTCTGGACAATGAAGGCAGTCAGCAAACGTGGAGCAATTTGTAGGCTGGAGAGTAGGAGTTTCTCTACTACATGACTGGTGTCTCCACCCAACAACCAATCGGTTCCATGTGTTACGCATTTCAGCAAAATTAACAGTTTAATCTTTTTTTTAATTTTTTTATTGACTATCAATGCCATTATGTTGTGTTTTTCACCTTTAGGTCTAATTTTGAGGCCACTCTCTCCACTCTATTAAAGAAACTTTTCTCATGCTAAAAGTTAAACAGATATATATCATAGGCCAGTATAGTTTAAAAAAAATATATGATCAGTGGATGAGAACAGTTCCTATTCATTGGTCTTATTTGACCTCCATAATATGCACAGAATATTTAAGGTATAGGAAAGAATTGAATTAATGTACATAAAAAAAACTTAACATATCATACATTTTGGATTTAAATATTTGTATCTGTTTGGTAGTCAACTGGATGTCTCTTATAGTTATGAAGTGAAACAAACCTGATAAGTACTGCGTAACAGTTGTTTTTCAGAACAACTCAATCTGAGGTTCATCTACATACACTTATGTAGACACTATACAATATATTAATATATAGTAATTTACATGATTTTACTCTACTATACTCTTTTACTTTTTGTGCCACCTATGCTGGCCAAAATGGATTTTGGTCATACTGCTTTTATTCGATTGTCAACTGCGCTATGAATTTAATAAGTTTGAAGAATAGAGGTTTTACAGTAAATTGCCCGCCGTTATCTTTCTCACTAACAAATATAGCTCAAACATGAGCTAATTCTCACATTTTTTAGGAACATAATAAAGTGTTTAGGAACATGTTTTAAATTCAGTTAGTCCACTGAAACATCTATTGTTCCTCAGGAAGTGAGTATTACATAAATGAAGAAGCACAGATACAGGAACCGTTTTGTCTGTTTAAGATTTTACTTCCAGAATTAAAATTTCCAGATAAATTACTCACCCCCATGTCATCCACGATGTTCACGCTTTTCTTTCTTCAGTCAAAAATATTACATTCCATTCCATAATTTTTCTCTTTATTCATTATTCTTTATTCTCTGAGGAGTAAGGGTCACGTCTAGTGAATCAATCTAAATAATTTCTAAAACAAGAAACAAAACAAACTGCCTTGTCTTTCACTTACTCTGCGACATGTGTCTTCACAAATGATGTAATTACGTTGGAAATGTCATGCATGATTTGTTTACGCACACACACACACACATATATATATATATATATATATATATGCATCAGTACTTCTACGTTGATAGTCAGAGTTAATATGATATTTTATATTTTTAAGTATTGACTGCAGGTGCCACCACGTGGATACAAGATTGAATTAATCTTTAATACATAATTTATGAAAGCAGAAATGATCTGTCTTAACAAAAACTAACATGCCTGATTAGGTCATTTGGCTTTTTTGGACTTCTTAGGTCAAGCATAGATTTATGAGACAACCTGATCTCACAGAATTGCGTGAAATAACCATGAACACGTAATGCATAATTCCGTGTTTGTATCACGTAATGATCAACGTAAAAGATTACAATGTAATTCAGTGACAGGCATCAATCGTGATCCACGCACGAATTTGGATTCAAATATTGGTTAATTATATTGCCATTATTGTATATGCATTGGGATGTGATTTTTCACTGTTAATGGTCACAACAGTTTTATTTATATTCATTTATTGATATGAGCATGTAACCCAACACCTGCCCCTAAACCTACCACCCGTTAATAAAAGATATAAATAACGAGAGTGTCTTTTGAATAAGAGTCAACTCTTTAACGGAGCGGGGATAATTTCAGCGATTAAAACCTTGTTTTAACCTTGCATAAAAGACATCGTAAGGCTTTAGAAGGACTTGAAAGGCAACAGCTTGTTTGTAATGTGTTTTTTTTACTGCTTTTGGTCAGTTTTTAAAATAAATACCTGTGACTGGGATTTTATTGTCAGTGTGTGTTTTATATTGTTCAGATGTGGGTAGGTTTAGGGTAAAGGTGGGGCTAGGCGCTACAATAAAAGTATACCTTTTATACTAAATTAATCCAGTAATCCGTGGGTGGATCACGGCTGATGCCTGTCACTGAATTACATTGTAATCTTTTATGTGGAAAATAACCCCCAAAATGTACCCAAAAGGCTTAACCCAACATTTGGGAAGAAAAAATAACCCAGGATTTTTTATAGAGTATGTACACTTCTCCCCCATGATTGGTGGGACTATGCCAAGATGTCAACTACTTCATAAGTTGGGCAAGATGATGCAGAAGTGCATTACCAAGTAACTGTTTTTTAGGTGATCACTAACATCTCAGCAGTGAAGGTCATAAGTTTGCAAACCATATTTTGCTGCTGCTGCTGTAAAGGCCGGCAACAAACCAGGCCTGTCAGTCATCTCTGCTGAGCCTGGCACTGTATACCAATGGAGTCCAGTCTCCTATCCACTAGAAAATTAATCACTTGCATTAATTCTTTTTTTATTAAAAACCATTCTAAGCCTGCAATATCATTCATGAAATCCATGACCAGACAACACCCATGGCTTTTGAAGCCTTTGGCAAACTTCAAATAATGCTTTCATATCAGATGCCTGCAGTGAAATCCCTGGGATCACATGATGATCATGTACCTCATTCCCAAGTACCCTCTAGGACAAACTGCAAGAGCATGGAGGCCACATTTAATAAACGACATCTGCGCTGGCTTGGGCTTGTTATCATGATGTCTCAAGATCACCTGCCATAGCAAGCCCTGCATAGACAGCTTCTGCAGAGGCGAGAAGAAGAGCGACATATAAAGACCATCTTTAAGTTAATGTCAGATCAAGTTTTGTCCTGTACAATGATGTAACTCAATGCTAAACCACTGATGTGCCATGCATTGTTGTGACTAACTAGCTAGTCAAGACTGTTTGGATGCATCACTTTGTTGGTTCAACACTATAGTACACTAAAGTCACATGTAGGTGGTGGACTAATGACTTCTTCTAATTAATTGAGTCTGGATGTTGCAGTTACATACATGGCAGCTGATGACTACCTCGTTATTTATTTTTTGTCATTTTGATTTATTTAATGTTTGATTCATTGTGGGTTCCATCTTACATCATACTGCAGGTTCCCATCATGCATTTATTCCCATGTGCACTAATGCAGTAAAATGGCATTTACTTAGGCCATCCTAACATACATTGACTTAAGTGGATCTATATTTGAATGGAATGGAAGATATAGGATATTGTCACGAGCCGCGCCTCCGTGGCTCTCTCCAACAGTCCAACAGAACCTTCGCCAGAATTATAAGGTTCCTACCTTGACTCATTTACCCCACGTACCTTGACCTTCTTCTGCCACCAGGTGTCAAGAACATCATACCTTCATCTGTCATCCTTGCACCCGTGCAGTGGGACATTTTGAGAGAGATCACTGATGCTAAAGTCGCCGATCCCAGTCCACCAGAGTGTCCTCCTGATAAGACCTATGTCCCTGAGATAATTCGTCAACGCTTGCTTCGACTCATCCACGACAGTCCTAGCGCTGGCCATCCAGGTATCTGAACCCCCATGGAACTTTTCACTAATCAGTTTTGGTGGCCAGCCCTCTCTCAAGACGTATCAGCCTTTGTCAAAGCCTGTGTAGAATGTCCTCCAAGTCATCTCGTCTTCGGCCGGCAGGCCTGCCCCATCCGCTACCAATACCACAAAGACCCTGGTCCCACCTACCAGTAGATTTCATCACTGATCTGCCCCCATCCATTCAGTAAACCACAGTACACCACAGTATTGACCGTAGTGGACCGTTTCTCCAAGGCCTGTCGCCGCTTCACACGCTTCCCACTGCCTGGGAAACCGCTCAATTACTTATGGAACAGGTATTCCGCTTCTATGGTCTTCCTGAAGACATCGTATCGGATAGAGGGCCACAATTCACATCTCGAGTTTGGAAGGCTTTCTACCAGCAACTCATCATCAATGTGAGTCTCACCTCGGGGTGTCATCCGGAATCAAATGGTCAAGCTAAATAACCAAGATATACTGCTTGGTTATTTTGCTCAAAGGCATATTTTTTTTTACAGGTAACCTGTACGAGAGAGTATCATTGTTTTCAAAACAAAATGATTGCCTACAGGTAAAGCAGTGTTGCTTATGTGCAGTTGTATAAGCCTAGTTATGGCTGTGTAGTTGAGTAAGTCTGTTGTATCAGAAAAATATTCTTCTGTTTTTCTTTTTTTCTCATTGTGATGGATGATTAAGGGCATTTTGTTCTTGTTTTACCTATTTGTTTTCTTCATATTTATATTTCTGTGAAACAGGAAGCCAGGGCTGAATATCTTCATGTTCATAACCACCCTGGAGTGCTCAATTTTGTGAATAATGATGGGAATAAACCTCAGGGATATTTCACTCATAATTTGATTATGACTGTATGAAAGTATTTTTTCTCAAAAGATGTTCAGTTGTTTGATTCCTATTTTTTAACATTCTTAAAAGCTCTTTATTACACAGATATTCAGTAGGTTGCTTCAGAGGCATACTCTGTATCCCACATACAAGTATCCCATTGCATTAAACAATAATGAAACTATGCATTGTTACATTGTACACTGTACTTTCACTTAAGTAAAAAATTTTGCTTACAAGTTTCACTTGTAATGGAGTAATATTTGACCAGTAGTATATAATTTCATTCAAATAATGGATTTGTGTCATTTGTCCGCCTCTGGTCATGTCTTTGTAATTAGACACTATGGTTTTAACCACATGCCAGGAGCTGTAGCTCCAACTGCATAAGTCTGCGATGCTGTTTGCAAATGTTTGTTTAAAGTATGCACTCAGGAAACAGAATCATTGAGAACTATGTTGGTAACAACTTGTGACCATAATTAATTAATCTCTCCCTCTTTCTCTTTTGCTTTTCAGCTGAGTATGCAAACAGCACTTGCCTTCAGCAGAGCCA
The DNA here is from genome assembly GCA_032353835.1 of Enteromius viviparus. Taxonomy (NCBI): domain Eukaryota; kingdom Metazoa; phylum Chordata; class Actinopteri; order Cypriniformes; family Cyprinidae; genus Enteromius; species Enteromius viviparus. The sequence continues at coordinate 2,098,732 of JAUCNO010000425.1, forward strand.
GAGCAGAATCAATGGACTTGGTGAAAGTATGTGGAGACAGTGACAGATCAGACAAACCTTCAACCGATCGACATAGCCCTGAAAGCAGGCAAGCCTCAGAAAAGTCATTTACAAGGCGTTATTTATATGTGAAGGTATGTGTTATTAAGGCCTACAGATAGACCTCTCAGATGGATGGACATGAGCGCAGATCTATTCTATTTTTTGCTCAAAGCTTTAAAGGGAAGTACATGCCCTTACATTTGAGGATTTGAGGCACAAGTGAGCTGCTAATACCTCAGACTGGGTTTGGGATTGAAAATGTTCACGTATTGAAGCGCTCAGAGCACAGATGTGATGATCAATCGAGAACATCACAACACAAGCCCACCATCTCACAAGCAGATTAATTTGACTGGAGAAAATGTGCAGGTATAAACCAATCTTTTATGAGTTTGTGAATGAATACCCCTTCGCAGCTTGCAGAGCAGGGTGTAATATTCATAAACCTGAGCACAGACAATTCTGAATGGATGATGCTATACTTTCACTTGTAGACCCGGCGGTGTCAGACACGGTGCTTTGCATCATCTGCCTGTGAATTGACTTCATTTTGAAGGGACTTCCCATCACATCATCTACTGATGCACTGAATATCCTGAAATGAAAGAGAATGGTTTGTTGTTAAATACCTTATATTAGCATGCTGATGTGCCACAATTCTAATCGGAGAGACAGACAGACAGATGCAGTTTACAACAGTGAAGCTTAAATGAGAACGCAAATCAAACAAGGTCATTTTTAACTGATCTTAGTAATATTTTTAGCAGGAACTCAAGAGGATTTTAACTAGAACATGGCTTGCCATCTGGAATGAATCAAATGAGAATGTATGACATAGAGGTGGGTAATTACGTTACACGAGAAAGCAGTAATTTCTATATAAAAAGGCCATTAAAAAAAAAAAACATTAAAAATGATAACCACAAGCATTATTTGCAATGCAAAAAAACTACACTACAATTAAAAAAAATTAACATCACATTTATGATTTATGGACAGCTGGCTTTCCTTTTAAGCTATCTTCTGCCTGTGGCCCGGGACGCTGGATAAAGCAGTTTTTGAAAGCATGTGGATGGATGGTGTATGGCCATTGTGTGGACATTTATACGGTGCTGACTACGACAGCTCAGTCATGCGTCTTCAATATAGGTCAGCAGGACACATGAGGCTGCTCACAGCTCGGGATCAGATTGTGTTTCTCCTTTGATGCCTAGAAATGGAAGACTGTCATAAGAAGCTTAAAGCAGATTGGAAAGAATTTTATCCATGAGCATTCACAGTGTTTGACTTAACCACATATCAAACTGATTCTGCATATCCTCCTCAAAATCAACATGCATAACAGCACAACAGTCAAATATTTTCACAAGTCCGTCCTAGATTTGGCGATTCCCGATCGTTTGTATGGCATCAATAATTTTTATTCTACATCACATTATAATGGATAAACATTATTGAAGGGGCTATTATTATAATAATGCACAGCTGCTACTGTGGATGAAGACTAAATCTCTCTAATGAGACACCTGAGATTTTGCAGTCTTGCAGTTTCAACAAACATTTGAAATACTTCCAAGTACCCCTGGAATAGGACTAAATACACTCTTGAGGTGCATATAGCCCTAGTCTGGTTAATATGCAATGTACTTGCAATAATTTCCCATGGACGCACATATGTCCACATGAATGCCCACACATGCTTGCACAATGTGATTGAACAGCAGCAGATTGTTGGAGGCTAATGGATGATCACGTTTAGCTGTAGTCTAGCGTGGATGTGGACTGAGCTGGATGGCACTGACATGTTTAGTGAATGACAGCTTGGCATTTGAGGCACAAGAGTCTGCCGTGATTCTGCATGTGTGATTTTCTATTTATTCACCCCTCGCTCTCTCTCTTTTTCCCTGCGGTCTCTGCTTTTGCGACGTCAGAACGCAGAGTGAATCACATGGCATGTGACAGTCTGCTTTTGGAGCAGGGCTGAGCTAATTTTGGCATGGTTTTGAAAAAAGAAAATGAAAAAAAAAAATCCTGTTTGTCATAGAAGAAAAAAGGCTAAATCCCAAAATCATAAAACATATGCGAGGAGTCATCAGTCGATGCGGTAGCTGGCTGTTGATTAGGTTGATTACGAAAGCCTCAATAGGGGTTCTTGAAAAACAGAACACAATGTTCTGTTTTTATGGTAATGCAGTGTTTTGTGCACAGAAGCTTCTAAATCAAACCATGACGCCTTCTGCAACTCTTTAACCAAACACACTGCTCGCCATCCCAAACTGAACACAGGACAAAAGTTAGTTGTGTGCATGATTGTGAGCATATATTGATAAATCTGTCCCTAGACAGGTGGAGGTTGAAAGGAGGAGTAAGTGCACAGGGTAGGTTACTAACGGAGTACCAATAGGTGGCACTCTACCCTCTTTGACTAGAAAGGGCAACCTTGAGCATTTGGACATCGGGAGGGTGCAGGGACTGATTCTGGCACACTTGTGCTGTTTATCTATACAGACAAGCTTTGGAAAAATCCAGCGTGGGTTTTGCGTGGAGCTGTAATTGGATGGTTGATGTTTATGAGCATAATCTCATGCCATTTGGCTGTAAGAGAGACCCAGACTTACTCTGTGTCAGTAAATAAGTCATTCCTTCTGAGACACGACCCCAGTGATAATCAGAGAACTTTCAGAAGATGCACATAATGTATGCATAGTCGTAAATGTGCATTAAAAACATACACCCCAAAGGAAAACAGCTAAAATTGACTAAATGTGCTTAAAAAGGATCAGTTCTGTCATGGACACTGTTAAATCCCTGAGTTTGTTTTTAGACCAAATAAATTAATTCTGTCAGCAATTAACATCACAACTTCGATCCTAATTAAAAGCCACAATCATAAAATGCAATAGTATTTTTGAACACAACTTCACTTTGTACGTATTTTTTTTAATCTTTAAATTGCTTACTATGATCTCTTTGCAAGTAAGTTCCTGTAAGTTCCATGTAAAATAACACTCTGCATGCTTTGTATTAATACCAAAAAGGCTTTAATGTAATTAACATTTTACAACATATTACATAGACATGGAATTAATTTATTGTGACCAAGCCCCCCCCCCCCCCCAACACTTTTCAAATAAGACAAAGAAGAGGAGAAAAAAATTATATATATATATATATACAGTAAGAAGTAAGTTTTTTTCATATGGGTTTTTAGTATACCATTGAATAATGACTGAATACATAAGCTTAAGCAACAAAAT
>JAUCNO010000425.1:2113939-2131702 GCA_032353835.1 Enteromius viviparus
TACCCTAAACCTACCCACTTCTGAACAATATAAAACACACACAGACAATATAAGCGCAGTCACAGGTATTTATTGCACTGACCAGAAGCAGGAAAAAAGCATTACCAACAAGCTGTGTTGCATTTCAAGTTTTTTTAAAGGCATACGATGTCTTTATGCAAAGAAGAGAGTAAAATACAAGGTTTTAAATGCTGAAATTATCCCGCTCCGTAAAGGCGTTCACATCTTATTCAAAAGAAACCCCTTGTCCTGTAGAATGACGCAAATCGCTCACCAGACGCAGAAGAGCCAATAACGTTTCACAACAGCATGACGCGATCGGTCACGAGACACGCGAGAGCCAATAGAATTTTGCAACCAAGTCTGACCAAATTCTCCTGGCGGGCGGCATTTTTACAATTTGAGCAAAGCAGCACAGATGAGTCGCGGCGGACGGAGAGATGGTGATCAATCCTTTTACCTCGGAAGAATTTGAATATTAATCCTTTTTAATAAATAACGTGGGTATGTGTATCTGCTGGTTTATCTTGTGTTTTGAAAAATCACACCCCAATACAATAATGGCAATATCATTACCCAATATTTGGATCCAAATCCGTGCGTGGATCACAGCTAAACCGTGACAAAGAACGTAACAGTCATATAATTTAAGGGCCGTTATTGTAACACCACTACGTTTTGCACTTTGGACCAACGTAGTCAGGGTACGTTTTTATATGAGGCTGGGTTGTAATTTATTCTCCTGTACTTTTTCCATTTGAGTCATTTCAGTTCAGTACGTGCTTAATGCTTTTCTCCAGCTGGTGGCAAACACTGGTAGAGATGACATTCACCTCGACTGCCAACAGACACACACAACATCTCGATACGATACAAAACAAAACACAGCAAAACGAGTCCTGTGTGCTTCTGATATACATCCACTGCAGTTTTACTTTGATTAATACAGCCAGGTTTGAAGCCTAGATCATCCATGCCAAAGTAAAAAATAAACAAATAAGTAAATAAAAGCCATATTTTTGACCTAAACATTTCTTTATTTTCTTAAAAAGAATGAAAAAGCAAGCTCTACCAAACCAACAGAGCAGGTTCCTACCTGGACTCCATGGTGTCTTTGGTGAGATAGACAATCCAGTAAACCAGGTTGAAGGCTCCAAAGGACAGAGGGAAAAGGATGCGAGAGTACTTGTCAATAATACTAGTCCCTGTCAGCATGGCAGAGACAGTGGAGCTTTGCTGGTGAAGATCAGGCTGTGCTGCTCTGGAGAACCGCTCAGGAGCTTCTCTCTGAGAGAGAGAGTTCAGCCTTTTCTTCAGCACACCTCCAGGGTCCAGAGGATTCTACACACAGACATGAGGACAAGCAAACAGTCATCAGTCGAGTGTTTGACACTTTTCACATTTAAGCCTGGAATGCCGACTTGGAAGGAAAGATTGCAGGCAGTGTAGGACAGAGGACAAGACATATGATTACAGTGACTGTAAAAATATTCACCATCATAGTGTCTCTTTTGATTCTGCTGCAAAGGTAAATTTGTTGGAACAGAAGAAAAGACGACGAAGGAAAAACAACACTTTAGGGAGGATTGTTTAGTGATGTTAGGAGTATTGGTCAGTGTTGAAGAGCTGTGAGATTTATACTGCTGCATTACAGCTAACTTGATAAAAATAGTTTGGTAATACTTCAGAATAGGGGGTCAGAATAATGCATTAGTTAAGCATTAATTAATGGTTGATTTGTTCACAATTAAGCAATAGTTGAGGAAAAACACACGTTAAAACTAAACATTTTAATCATTAATTAATAGTGTGTTTTTGCTCAACTAATGCTTAATTGTGAACATATTAACCATTCATTAATGCTTAACTAATGCATTATTCTGACCCCCTATTCTGAAGTGTTACCAAGAGATCCATTCAAAATATGCACTTTCCAATTTTATGTACATTTACATTTACCCCCGTTTCACAGACAAGGCTTAAGCTAAAATGTGTGCTTTTTGAACTGAAAGATACTTGCACTGCCTGATCTTAAACATCTCAGTGCTTTTTATTTGTTTCAAGCAATGCTTTTTTTTCTAAGGCAAGTTTAAAAACTACTTAAATGTCCTAATTAAACTATGACCTAATCCTGGCTTAGTCTAAGACCTGTCTGTGAAACCAGGCCATAGTCATTTGATGATCAGATGCTTTTATCCAAAGCAAAATTGTATGTACATTTTACTATAAACTGCATTATTCTTTGGCCTTTGGTCTTTATTTGTTTCAACTACTGTGTCTGATGCATCTTCCAACACCATGATCTAAAACTGAAAAGCTTCATTATTTGATTTAGTTTTGCTTTGTTATGTCATTTCCTATCCTGGAGGCTATTTATTATGTCTCTGTAAAAAAACAATCGGTCCAATTTAAGGTCCAATTCTCAATATTAATAATCAACTATTAACAATGACCTTTGCCTCATTAAACTCCTTATTTGCTGCTTATTATTATATAGTTGTTAAGTACTGTATAGTTATGAAGTGGATTAAGGGATCAAACATATTGATCCCTTAATAAGTTTATAATTGCAGAATAACTAAATGCTAGGCAGCCAACATGTTATATGCATGCCAATAAGCAAACAGTTTATAGTGAGAATTGCTCCCTAAACCAAATTGATACTGTACTGTATGAGGCCATAACCACTAGATATGATATTTAGAGTAGGTGGGTAACAATAGCATCTGTAAAATTAACTTTAATTAGTGTTTGCTCTGAGTGAACAGGGTTATTTATGGCTTGTCTCCGCAGCGCCTCAGCTCTTTTCCGACAGGGGAAAGTTTTGGCATGGAGCAGCAGCTTTGACTCGGATCCATCACTGAGCAGGTTTCCAAGCTGTGAGTGTCAGCTGCAGATCACTGTGTCGCTTGGGGAGCACCTGCTCACGCTGCCATCAGACCGCAGCTATTTTTGACACCGCTACAGGCAGCACCTAACTCAGGCTAAATACCCGAGGCACAGACGTTCACAGACTCGTGTCCCGTCTCTCATGTCATTCATGGATGTGTACTGTTGCATTGCCCTCCAAAAGAGCAATCACATATGCTTATTTCAGCTTTTCAGCTTCAGATTTCCTTGCTGCTGCTATTGGTTTAAAACGTATCTGACATGTTGAATTTCTGCTATTCTGTAAAAATGCCACAGTGTTCCCACTCTTTTATTTTTGTTTATTTATTTGACATGCTGAATTGCTGCATTTTAAAGGTGACACAGTAGTTCCACTCAATTATTTAATTGAATTTAATTTTAAATAATACATAAATAGATAAGTAAAATAAAATACATTAAAGGCAGTTTTCTCAGTGATCCAATAACCCAGAAACACCCACTTTAATCTCTATATTTCTATCCATTTTAATAGCCTGCTCATTTAATAACCTGCACTGTTTCTGACTTTATTTCTTGGCATTATTTTACAATTATGACAAAAATGAAAATATGGAAAAATAAATAAAAACATTTAAATTCCACAGTCCTTTCTTTAAAACGTTTACCATAATATGTCAACACAATGAAATGTTTGCAAATTAGTGCATATCTAATGAAATAATGCCTCATTTCCATATTTAAATATTCCATTTCAGAAAACCTTTAAATATTTCCATTTCAGAAAACAATCTTAATGTACTGTGATTAATCAGCTGGGTAAATGTTGATATCTATGAGTTACCCTAAACTTGTCCAACAATTAGATATTTAAATATCCAAATCAGGTTACACTGGCATCCCAGCTAGGAAAACATACAGATATTGGCTCGGTTTGTCCTGTTAATAAGAGACCATTCAGAAAACCTGCAGGAAAAGGTTTTATCTGGCAACAGTGCAAATAACACTGTTGTACAAAACACCATGGGACAATCATGTCATGAGTAAGTTACTGTGGAGCTGCTTGCACATCTCCTAGAAGGCATGAAGTCAATGTAGTGCTGAGCAAACTCCTACAATCCTCCCGAACCCCAGCCACATTCTCTGTCATTACGCCTGCGACTTTACACGCAATGGAGCTCAGACTGTGACTTCACACATTCATTTACTGGCTCCGGGCAAAAGTACGATGGCATTGCGTCTAACGCCTCCAGCAATCATGCGAGACACAGAGGATAGATCCTCTCGCTTTGAGCCTGGCATGCTTTGGCTTGGATGTTTTGCTACATTGAACTGATTATATAATCTGCAGCAGTAAAGTAACTAGGGAGGCCACTTGCTGTCTCCTTTCGTCTACTGTGCCTGTTATCAGCTGAAACGAGAGCCAAGCATGAAAGGGAGAGAGAAGAGAATGAAGATGAAGAGAATTACCGTAACAACTTCTCCATCACTTCTGGCCGCGGCACAGGCCATGTTGGCCCGCCGAATCTCCTTATTGGCCTGCAAGGTGGAGAAATAGTTGACAGCAGCAAACTCGATGAGGGCAGAGAAGACAAAGGCGAAGCAAACGGCGATGAACCAGTCCATGGCGGTGGCGTAGGAGACCTTGGGTAACGAGTGGCGAGCGCTAATGCTCAGTGTGGTCATGGTAAGTACTGTGGTTATGCCTGTCGAGAACACATCAACATTTCCTCCATTTAGCTTGATTGGTCATAGAACCGTCCTGCTTTATTATAAGTGGCCTTGACTACTGTGTACTTACTTTAAAATGCAACTATAATATATTTACTGTGCTCATATTGTATTGCTGGTAATTGATGGTATACGGGTAAGGTTAGGGACATGTTTGGTGGAATGGGTAGGTTATGGGTGGATTAAGGTGTAAGGGATGGGTCAACAGTGTAATTATAAATGTAATTACAGAAATTAATTACATATGTAATTACATGTGGGATTTTTTTTATTAAAGTGCAGGGCAAATACATTTCTATACACAATAAGTACAATGTACTTTATGATTAATTGAAATGTAATTACATAGTAGTTAAGGCCACCTAATATAAAGTGGGACCCTCTTTACAGTAGTATAGGAAACAATTCTCACTATTGTTTACACTTTATTTAGATAGTCCACTTTACACTTTCTACTATGTATAAGCAACTTTGTCACTACATCAACTGATTCTCATTAATTAACACATCCATGTCTGCTAACTCTAAGAGTAGACCCAATATTTGAATAGAATATAAATATTTGAATAAACATACATCTTTCCTGTACTGTTGCTGTTATTGCTAAAAGACTATGCAGTTGGATGTTTTCTCCCGTGTTTCTGAGCACCAACATAAAAGTGCTGATGGGAGAATACGGGTGGGGGGCAGCGTATAGTTATTTTTTAATGGATTATAGAGACCAATGGGCCGCTGGTAAATGCTGGCTCTACTGAATAGGTCATTTACTCAAAGCTCTGCATGAACACCATGGAATAGCCCCAGGATGAATAATAGGCATTAGTTCAGTAAGGGCTGAACAAAGCGATTTGCCCAAAAGATAACAGATAAGATTATTGAATAAGCTTTTTGATATTTTATTTTGCATCTAAAGCAGTGTATCTATTTGACTAGTGTTGCTTCTTTTAATAAAATATATTTATAGAATAGTCACCCAAAGAATGGCCTTTTTATATTTCATTAAGTTCACTTTTTATTAATGTTTTCTTAACAATATCTGGGGCCTGTTCCATAAAACAAATATACCCAATAAGCCAGGCTTAAGGCAGATAATCTGACTAATTTTAATGCAATTAATAAGTCAGACTAACTGAAATAAGCCTGGCTTAAACTCTAATCTTGGTTTATGGAACAGGCCCCAGGTGTTTTACTAAAATAGTATTTTTGTCTCCCCATGTAAATATTTAGTCTGCAACTATTTTTGTAAGTAAACAAACCAATAGAAAACAAAGTGATTTCACATTGCAGTTTCGTCTTGCCATTTCCATTCAGCATTTTTTAAAGCAATATTGCAACATGCGCATACAAATAGGTGGATGGTACCTGTACCACTAGGGCTTCTGAATAATAAATAAACATTATACATTATACATACATTCATTAATTTTATATGTATTCATTCATTCAAATCATTACTGCCAGTAAAGTCATTCAATTTCAAGTGAACTGGAAATTAGCATTATATGGACAAGATGAAATTGTCCAAAAAAAGTACAAGATGACTGTACTTCTGCTGTTTTCTCCAAGGAGGGTCAGATTAGAAGACATCTTTTCATAACAGACTGAGATAAATGGTAGAGCCCTGGGTTGTAACTTCCATTATTTTCTTTTTAGAGCAAACTATGTCATACAAAGTCATATGCTGTCAGTATATGTAACACACACACACACACACACAAGTATTACAAATCTGGTCTTTCTGCGTTTTTCACCTCACTATGCGTCACCTTCTCAAAACCTGTTACTTTAAGGGCAAAGGTGTTGCTGATCCAATCTGCAGATCCCTTTACATCAGGACTGGCCTGCTGTGTTTTTGTTGGCTTGCTGTGGGTGATCTATAGGGCAGCGCATGGTCAATGGTTCGAGCAGATAGAAATTAGATACGTTTTCTCTCCCAAGGAAAGACTACATTCAAGAGAGGGAGTATCTGCTATGAGGACAGTAATGATGAAACATGGCCAGGCCTTAATAGACACATCCACATTTTATGGCAAGATAAAGCTGGATTCTAGATGACTGAGCTCTATAGAGACAAAACTAAATGGACGTCATGCGAAGCTGTCAGGGATCACGTTAACTTGTAGCACCCAGCTATACAATTCACAACAGACAGAGCTGAATAAACTTATATAAACACAAGGCCTTAAAAGAATCTTTCACAGTAATCGTCACAATCCCAAACCTGTGTGGTTCTTTGTATGGTTGTCAAGCTCTAAATGACAAAAGTAACCATAAAAGAATAATAAAATAGTTGATGCAGCACATGCTCTTATATTCCATGCAATAGCTTTTTGTGAGGGAAAGGGAATAACCAGGTTGTATAATGATGTGTGACTCAAAACTGATGTGTCTAAACTGAACATGAACATATTTCAATTGCACATGAGATTTGAGAGCAGAGGGGAGTATTTCAGTGAATAACAACATAGCTACAAGCTACCATAAGACTTCTGAAGAATATAAAGGCTTGAGTAAAGGTACTTATACAACATCACCTAATGCATATCTAAAAGCCACAATGCTATTTTGTTTTTTAATTATTTGATTTATTTACTCATTACTGTTTCCATACAAGAGAACTTTTCAAAACAGCTCTTTTCTCAGGTGTTCAATAGACTCTGATAGATGTCCAATACACAGAGCCGTGCTTCCCAAAAGCATCATTAGCCTATAAGCACATCACAATCTCTACATGCAATGCTTTTGGGAAATACAGGCAAGCATAATTCCTTACCAATGTGACATGAGCATATTTTAATGTCTCAAAGCGATGCTCTTGAACAGGTCAATGGGCTAACTCTGATCTCATAAGGGATGCTCATATATATTTCCAGATAGCTCATTCACTCTTTTCAACCTCAAACGGATGCATTCACAGATAAATCTAACTTGAGCTCTCGTCTCCACAATCTAATTAAAAAAAAGAAAAAGTCGCTGAATATTCAACTCCAGCTTCAAATCAAAGGTTAATATCTAGACAGATTCTATTTACCAGAGAATATGTTTAATGGATCCTGAGCATGAATGAAAATGCATAAAGCAAAAGGCACAAACACAACTCCTAGGGGCAAAAGCATGCTTTTAAGGGCAAAAAGTTGGTCTAAATTAACCTCAGTCAATTACATCTATGAACCTGATGCTCTGGGTTATTTCAGCTTTTAGTGGAAGATTGTGATGTAGAGCAACTACAATAGATACGGACAGTGAGTGCCTCTGCCTATTCATCTCTACTCTCTAAAGCAAGTCATTTGTTAGAACTCTCACCGCGATTCTTTTTTACACCGTATTACGTTTTCTTTCACATCTCTTTTCACAGGAATAACACTTTCACCTCAGAGCTGAGAAACATGCTGTAGGTTGCTCACCTCTCCACATGAGCGGTGTTTGCTCGCAGAAACAGCTCCTCTGACATGCTGTATCTCACACCTCGCTTAGAGCGAAGCCATTTTTATACTAAAGTTGTCACTTTATCAGCAAAACACAAATGCATTCCAATTAACCCATTTAAAGAGATAGTCTGCCCAAAAAGTCATTTACTCAACTTTGTGTAATTGCAAACCTGTATGAATTTCTTTCTACTAACATCCAGTGTCTGGTTACACACAGTATCTTAATTCACGTTCAAAGACAACTTGAGGGCTAGGAAATGAAAGCATGTTCATCTTCGCATATAGCGCTCCAAAACAAAACAGGACACATTTCCTCTGGAAATCCAAATATATTTCCAAAAAACATTTTACCATCTTCCACAAATTGCATATGACAGCTTGCTATGGCTTGAATTGCTTCATGCTGATGTGTTTTTCACAAAGAGAAACTCTTTAGCTGTAGGTTATAGACTGATACCCTCCTAATTGCCCAACAATCCCATTCTAATGGTCCCATTCAAACACAAGCGGGAGACCACAAAGACAGATGGTTCATTTGTGCATATAAATTAATCAGCTGAAAAAGCAATGAGGGCAAAGTAAAAGTTAAGAGCTTGAACAGTCTGGTTCATTCCAAGTTAAAAGATATCTATCATGATATATATTTATTTGCATCCACTGAAAAATGTATTGTTCTTCTCATGTTTCTGTTTTGAAATGAGGGCAAAGAGATGAAGGCGAGGAAGAAGATCTCAGTGCTTTTATCCCACGCCACCACAGAACAAGGGCCAAGGCACTTTAAGTGATTTAGGACCATTGCCAACAGCTGCCAAGAAGAGTGCATTAAGATAATGAAGCAATGGAGATCTACATAGAAAACGTGCATCATCTCATCAAGTTATAAAAGGCTGCTTAGCAAATTCATCTGGCTTCTACTCGGTTTATGAGAAAGACTCTGATGTATATTTATGACGGCACTGGTTTTATGAGAACTTTCAGTACAGGCCATGCAATTCACAGCTCTTCACCTTAGATTGTACTGTACCAATATAGATTCATATGTTTTAAATCTGGTGTGTTCAAAATGCAAACACCTTCTGCTGAAGTGGCTCAGTTCCAGAACTTAGTGAACCCTACAGCATCCTAACTTAAATGGTGCCTCATAAGTGATTTTATTTGGAACTTACAACATCAGTGGCAACTTTTAATGTTTAGCAATTGTTCACTGCCTGGATTGTTTTCACTCAGCTTGTTGCTATGCGTTCTGCATAAGGAATACACTGGATCTTGGCCAAAAGAAGGTCATAATGACATATTGTTGCTGCCTACCTCTTAGAACAGCCTTAACGTCAGAAAACTATGATCTATTGTGCCTTAAAATGCTGCAGCTGACTAGGTCTAAAATACAAGGTCTCAATTTAAATCTGATTTTGTATGCATACAGTGCCATGCACTTTAGGATTAGCATATTGGTGCCGGCAAAACGAGGCCCACAGACGAGCCATTAAAATGGAAATACAATACAGTGGCTTACCAAACACAGTTCTGGCCGGTACTGACTCCTTGTCGATCCAGAAGGAGACCTGTGCTAGGATCACAGTCATAATGCACGGGATATATGTCTGGATCAAAAAGAAACCCATTTTCCTCTGCAGGTGGAAGTACACCGTCATGACTATGTATTCACCTGTGAGAGATGGATATGTGAAATTCATAGGCAATCCTAAATTAAACATTGATTCAGTAGCCCATGTATTCAAGGTTTTTTTAAATCGTGGCAATGTTTTAACAGATGTGCATTAAAAATCCGTGCTCGGCAAACCAGAAAACATTTGTCACTGAATCAGCTCATACCTGTGTTTGACTTCAGCCTCTCGCTGGACACTGTCTGTCCAATGAGATCATACTGAAGCAGACTGGAACTCTCCTGAGGAACTTCCACTGAAAATAATGGCCCTTTCTTCCACGTGTAAACAATCTCACTCATTGGGTAGGCATCTGAATTAGACGCAAATCCAAATAGAAGTCAGTCATAACGGGAAAACCATTCAGTGGGAATGTGTGCCGTTTTAGACATACTTACAGCTGCCAAATTTTAAAGGACATGAATGTCCATCCATTGGAAAATTTATAAGCCGCATGGGACACTCAGCGTTGATGGTTAGCCTAGGAACAATAAAGGCATCGCATTTTTGTTTCATGTAAAATAACATGATTTTCTCTATAGTGAGCATCTGAAGCATGGAAGCAGTCTTCAGCAGCACAGGTACAGTATATATCTAGCTATTGCCAACAATACATTATATGGGTCAAAATTATACATTTTTCTTTTATGCCAAAAATCATTAGGATATTAAGAAAAGATCATGTTAATATAAGATATTTTGTTAATTTCTTACCATAAACATTATACTATTTGATTAATAATATGCATACAACCTCATTAAAGATATTCTCAATATTTAGATTTTTTTGCACCCTCAGATTCCAGATGTTTAAATAGTTTTCAAATAACCAAATATTATACTATCCTGACAAACCAGACATCAATGGAATTATAATTTATTCAGCTTTCAGATGATGTAAAATTCTAAATTAAAAAGAAAATAAATGACTCTTATGATGGTTCTTGGGTCATAAATGGAAAAATCCTTTGTTTTGCATTTGCATTAAAGAGATAAATGGATTCTGTCACGATGTACTCACTCCTGAGTTGTTCCAAACCTGTATGAGTTCTTTTTCCTGTTGAACACAAATATAGCTAAATGAAGAACGTTGGCAACGTTAACCATTAACTTCTATAGTATAGAATAAAAAAAACTATAGAAGTAAATGGCTACCAGAAACTGCAACCTGCATCTTTTAAAATATAATCTTTTATGAAAAAAACTACAGGTTTGGAACAACATGAAAGTGAATAAATCATGTTGCACTGATTTGAACACACTTTTATTATCAGCATTAAACATGTTAAGCATTCATCGCATCTTTACAGTTAACCTGAAGGCAATGCATTTTTCTGCGGAAGGCTTGTGTGTTTGATTTCTACTGCCGTTTTAGAGAGCAAGTGTGCATCTTTGACTTGGAGAGCAAATGTTTTGGCACGCAGGTTACCTCATGGTGTACAGAATAGTTCCGTTCTGCATGATGCGGAACAGCTTGTTGGGAGTGGTCATGTTGTGCGAAATAGAACGTTTGCCATTTCGGAAGAAAGTGTCCGGGGTCCAGATCTTGCTGACCATTAGGTTGTTGAGACGCAGGATCTCGATGGGGCCCTCAAATTTCAGCCGGTCGTCTATCCACGTTTGCCGAAAGAACACATCCATTGTGTATTCCTGAGAAATGCTTTTTATTAGACGCAAATCAATTTTTCATGTGCAGGGCATGTGCAAAAACAGATATATAAACCGCATCCCACAGTTCCTTTTTATGAGTGAACACATCAGCAAGCTGTCATCGGGGTGTGTATCTGGTATACATTCACTCTGGGATGTATTTTTATCTTTTTTTCCCCAACTAATCTTGGCAGAGACTTATCTATACTGTCTTTCGGATTGTCAGAGTGGATCACATGGCAAGCGAGGTGGCTTTGGACATTGTAGAAAAATAGTGTAGTGTGTAAGAGAGGAAAGAAAGCCGAGCCGGGACCCTCACTGTCAGGGATTGTCAACCAGATTAAAATCCCTAAGCTGCTATAATGACATCCTGCCCAAATGTCAGAATAATGAAGCCAGGGCCGAAATGACTAGAGGCAGTGGGCACAGAAAACATGCAATTACGGTGGATTTATGTTTGCATGTATCTTGTATAGATAATTGCTTTACTCACGTACCATTTCCACATCAGAAACAGGACCAAAGCTGGTGACAAAGATGTCTGTTTTAACCTCTGTGACAGGACCTTTATTAAAATGAAATAATACAATTGAATTAGTTCAAAATAACGAAAAGCAAATCCGTAGTTTATTCAATATAAACTCGCAAAGCTATAAGGCAGCTTCTGAGGAAGAACTTGCTGAAGTCTCAGAGGCAAAGTCCAAATTCGTTTGATTCATGTAAAAAAACTCCCTAAAGTGAGACTTTAACACACAAAGTGACTCCAGCACTTGCCTACCTCCAAATCCAGGTCGGAGTCTGTTGTCATATCCATCTAATAATCTGTCCAAAACGCGAGTAATGTTATCCAAATATATCCTCGTCTCGGTTGGCGGATTTGCCAACACCTGTCCAACACTGCAAACAGACTCAAAACTTTATTTCCATTTTCACACACGAACAAGCAAAGCAGAAAAATAAACACGCGCGTGAAGTCCGATAAAAGCACTTTGCTACTTACCAAGACAGGAGAAAACATGCGCGTATCCAAGCCATGCTTTGCGCGCGCTCTCTATCCAAGTGTCCCCTTGTCAACTAGTGTTAGTTGCACGTCCCATAATTTATGTGTGCGAAAGGAGCTGGTGCGGGCGCGCGACTCGTGTGCGTAAATCCTGAAGCTTTTATGCGTGAAGTCTTACTGGAGTTCCTCAGTGGGGTTGCGCGTCTTCTGACTCACTCTGATGGAAAACTAAAGTGCTTTCAAAGAGGCGGCGTAGATGGAACCAAAGGACTTTGACAATGATCGAATAAAGCATTATGAGAGATTAGAGGAGAGCGATAGTTGTCAGGGAATTATCCAAAGATTTGCGAAAAATCGCAAATCTTCTGTTTGAGTTCGCGGTGTGCTATTTTATCTATTTAAACTCGCAAACTTTGATCATTAGTTAATGCACTTTAATCAAACTTGAATCAAGATGTCTTTATAAGCATAATTAAATGCGCAACTACTGATCTTTTTATGCTTTATATAATAGTCGCCGTTTAATGATCCTTGTTTCAGTGAAACTAATAGGCAACATTTAACACGAAAATAGTCCATTTGAGAGTTTATCTTACGTAATATTAAAACATTTAGTGACCGTTTATAGTTTACTAGATATTAATATAATGTCATTTTAGGCATTAAACATGTTGCTTTCCAGCTGAATCATATAGCCAACATGCAACAATAATCCATTTGAGAGTTTTTATGTAATATCAAAACATTAAAAATAGCTTCTCGGTTGTTTGTTCCAATTTCATGGCTGTCTTGTTTAGGATGAGAGCTATTTTCATTATTCGTTTTTGTTGTCTTTGTTATAGTATACAATATTGCATTTTCAAACAGTGAATTCATTCAGGTCAAAAAGATTTTCATAAAGAACTGTGTATGAGGCAAAATGTGATGCATGCTGAGACAAAAGTTTATGCACTAGTAAAAAAATAAAATAAAAAATGATGAAATATGGGTGTTTTTATGAACCACGCTTGTTTCTTTTTGTTTCATGATTATTTGATTCAAATCACTGATGCAATACAATTTCAGGACCAGTATTTATAGTCATGTAATGCAATAAATGATAAAATGGCTCTCTCTATGCTGATACAGCCTTTCTCGCTCACTCAGAATTGATGGGATCACATCTGCACCCGGATGGCTCTTTCCACAGGAGCTTATTCAAATAATGCTGTTTGAATCTTCTTGGCATTGCCTGGACCACTCTCACTGGAACAACACTGGCCATTATCCTAATCCACAGTCATAAGGTTTTAATGCATCAAGCCATCATATATCATTTGTTTCATCTCAAATTTGATGGGCCCTTCAGTCCGCATTGTCATGGATCAACAATTACATGTTGATCTGGGATCAGCGGGATTTAAAATCCTGCCCGTTTTAAGAGAAGTTGCCACCTGGTCACTTCTTCTTGCTAATGTCCACTCTGTGAAATAAGGTTGGTTCTGTCTCAAACCCAAACATGATAATCGTGGAGCTTTTAGAAAATGTAATGATGGCAGAGGAGGCTTGTGATACGAATGCTGAACAATGAGATTGCTGGGATGTGAAATACCAGCAGAGGCAGGCCCGTAGAGCACTGAAGCATGGAGAGAACTGGGAGGCAAAAACCAAGCGAGCGGGTCACTGGAGCATGAACGGGGGTAAAGGTGTGCCAACAGACACGGATACTGTGCTTCTGGTCACAATAACACGACACCCAAGCAAATGTTCTCTGTTTGGTCAGTATGACACTCTGTAAACAAGCAGCTGGCCCTTACAGAGGTGGACAAATATGAACAGTGTGAACATTGCATTATTTATTCATTCAAATGTTATGCAGACTGACATTGAATGTGAAACCCACAAAAATAACTAAGGCAAACTTGAGTTTATAGATTTCTATTAACTGTGTTCAGTCAGGGGTTTGGGAGCGCTTGTTGGCTGTTCATTAAATGTTTAGCATTAAAGTATCAGATTGATACAACCAAGGCAGAAACAGTGTTCCCAAACTAGATCACATTTCAACAATTTTTTAAGTTATGAAAATTATTTTTTTCAAGATTAAGATTCAAAATAAAGGCAAATTCCCAAATTCAAAATAAGGGTGCAAAAAAGGCCCTGTGCAAGATAAATCTATTATGTCAAGTCACAATTACCCCCTTCAAAACATTTTAGTACCCATGAGGAAAACAGTAATGATAGGGAACAAAGTTTTCTTTTTTTAAATTAATTTATTAATATATTTATTTTTATTTTAAGTGACAGGCAGGGTTGAGGTAAGGGGCCAAAATACAGTTTGTACAGTATGTTTATAAAAAAAACTAACTAACAAACAACAACAAAATAATGTCTATGGAATATCCACATAAAACATGCAAACCAACATGTTTGAGTGTGTGTGTGTTTCTTATTATCTTATCATCATTCTGTGTCTGTTACACTGACAGCACGTACATCATATAGTAGAGTAATTGGTTGTAGCAGTGTTTTTTGGAGGGAATGCGTAAAAAAAAAAAAACGGCAAAACATATAGCTTTGAATATTTTCACATGAAACCTTTACCATTTAAATAGATGCAACCTAAATAAGTTTCATGAATACAAATTAGGATATATAAAAGGCAGTGACTATCTGGGACTTTCTTACATTTCAAGTACACTACATAATTAAATATAACATAAATATGACAAATAAAGTCCAAGACTGGGGTTGGTTTAAAAGTAGGGATGTTGCAGGGAATAGGTGGCAGTGCCACATTCTTACCCACAGAAACAAAATACAAAAATGAAACGATAAAAATCCTCATAAATCTTCATTTTCGGTAATCAAAGCGTTTCTTGTGCATTGTAATATTATTTAACCAATCCGCTAAATCATTCCGCTTGAGTATGCAGAGCATTCACAGCTTAAATGGATTGAAATGTAAAAAGGCAGCTCCTCCTGTTCAGTAGGTTACTCATTTTAAAGTTAAATTTAAGATGCATGGGTTAAAGTGAAATGTGAAAATGAAACACGTCGATTGGCATCACATTATGATTTGCTCACGTTGCACTTTTTTTTTAACACATAGTTTGCAGCTTTGATTACTATTACCAGTGTGCAATCAGATGCATCTCTTTCATCAATGCGGAGAATGCTGCAGCTGTTTAGTGTGCATACTCACTGACTGAACTGATACAATGCAAGTAAGAGATTTATTTTACATTGTGGTTTTTGCATAACACACAATAGTCATGGACCACTTCAGTCTTGTTAGCCTATTTCTTTACATATATACCAATATGTTTTTTTCTGTTTAAATAACCATTTTATTTTCCATGTTATACTGTTAAGCAACTAATGAGACGTCTTGCTGTTCTGTTTCATAAAACAGGATGGCAAGGTTCCCCATTGACCAGTAGCTAAAAAAAAAGTACTCCAATGACCATAATCCACAAACCAAAACTCAAACTATTATATTCTCATACCTAAAATACTATTTTTCAGACACTGTGAAACAAGTTGACAAATTCATAAACAGTTCTTGGCTTTGTTTTGCTTCACAAACAACAGATTTCACAAAAACGGTTATAATAATTCAAGTATCAAGAGCAATAATCAACATTTATTTATTAGTTTGTTAATTTCATGATATTGTCTTGTCCTGTAACAAGTAAAATTGATTGGTATTTAATAAGGCAATTACAGTATATATACAGTGAGGTCAATAAGTATTTGATCACCCTGTGTTTTTGTAAGTTCTCTTCCTTAGAAATCAAGGAGAGGTCTACAATTTTCAGCATAGGTGCATTTCCACTGAGAGACAGAATCTAAAAAGAAAAATCCAGAAATCACATTGTACGATTTTTTTTTTACAATTTATTTGAGAATTACTGTGTCACATACGTATTTGATCACTTGAGTCAAAAATTTGTTAACCTACCCAGAGGTCAAACGGTTCCTGTAGTTCTTCAGCAGGTTTGCACACACTCCTCCATACAGATCTTCTCTAAATCTGTCAGGTTTCATAGTTTCAGCTCCCTTCAAAGATTTTCAATTGGATTTAGGTCTGGAGACTGGCTAGGCCACTCCAGAACCATGATATGCTTCTTACTTCTTCCTGGCTGTGTGCTTTGGGTCATTGTCATGTTGGAAGACCCAGCCACAACCCATCTTTACTGCTCTGACTTAGATGTTTCTACTTAGACTTTTGTCTGATTGTGGGGTGCACAGGTGTCTTTATGACAGCTAACGACCTCAAACAGGTGCTACTAATTCAGAATCATGAGCAGAGTGTAGCTGGACTATTTAAAAGCAAAATAACAGGTCAGAAGGTCAGAAATCTGGCTGATAAGCAAGTGATCAAATACTAATTTGACACAGTAATTCCCAAATAAATTGTTAAAATAAATCATACAATGTGATTTCTGGATTTTTGTTTTTAGATTCTGTGGAAACGTGGAAACGCACCTACGCTGAAAATTGTAGACCTCTCCATGACATCATGACATGGCATGATTTTGGATAAAAGGAGAATCACAATTCTTTTTTTGCTTAGAATAAAGATCACGATTCTCTCACGATTCTGGAGAACTTTTTTTATTAGATTTTTTTTAACATTAGATTACCAAACAGCAGTAAAATAATATATAATACTTTTTGCTTTAAATTTGAAGAAAAATTTTGCTTTAAAAAAAGAAATGTAATGAAAAATAATGTAATAATGTAAAGGGGAAAAAACACCATTAAACATTAAGAAATTAAACATCATTATATAAAAATATAATTTCTTTTATATTTTATATATGTTCCTATTGTATTGTTTAGTAATTATCGATGTGAATTGATGCGAGACAAATTATATATAACACAGCTAGTGAATTAGAATAGTGAGTACTTTTTTCCAGAGTCCAGAGGCATATTTGAACCCAAACTGATTTATAAATTTTACAGAATGATACACAAAAAATTAAGGTAATATAGCCTATTCAATCTAGCCTACTGTACTACAGCTGTGTCCGACAAACGCTGCCAGTATAAAAGAACAGGCAGTGCGCACTGCTCCTGCTCTGCATTACGCACACTTCTGTCCACGAGACTGAATGAAACACGGAAAGTGAAGTATACGCGGGCTGATGCCTGCGGTGTGAAACCGGCGTAACAAGCACATCTAGCCGCTATATATATATATATATATATATATATATATATATATTATTATTTTTTTTTTTATCAAAGCATTTTTCTAATACATGTTTAATTGTTTGAGAAAGCAATTTATAGGTTGTTTTTGTGGTGCATATTGTTATTTTAGTATTACTTATATATTACAGTATTTACAAAAAATGTAATTGTAATATTTTGTTTATGAAAATGTCAGTTTACACAGTAGAAATGTGGTTTTTATTTATTTTTTGTATATTTC
>JAUCNO010000425.1:2131802-2153486 GCA_032353835.1 Enteromius viviparus
ATCACATGATCCTCAACTTGCTTTTATGGAACCAATTTAAGCTTGGATGTTTAGCTCGGCTCATTCAAGTCAGGTTTCGGACTTTAATCCCCGCTTTTCTAAGCGACTTTTATGGAACAGGCCCCTGGTTTAAAAGGTTTGTGTTTTCCATTCATAAATACATACATTTATAGCACACTCACATGGACACAAGCATGTGTTTAGTTAAATAGGTTGTGCTGCCTTTATTAATAATTTATTTATTTTACCAGGAATAACAGCCAATTTTAAAATGGTTCTTTTCTGAAAAGAGTCAACCTTGATGATATGAACAAACGTGACATCTGGAAGGTGCAGCATTTTTAAATAAAACAGCTACTGCTGAAACGGCAAACTTTAGAATATTTATTTCTTGCCAAACACCCTAGTTGTTAGGAAATTGCATGGTAAGCTCATTAACAACAGTAACATACTTTAAAATGCATACATAAATGCATACATACCCATCCAACCATGCTTACACGTCCTATTAGCTATAAGGAGTGAAATGCAGATTTATAGATAACAGATAATAATCCTACACTAAGGGTTGTTCAGGAAAACATGTGGACTTTGCTCTAAGTTGTTTGCCTGAAGGAAGTGGTGTAAAGAGGTGTCTGGCTGGGTGTAAGGGCTATTTCAGAATTGTTGAACATCGATAGTGGGAAGAACACAACCAACAACAATTTTTGAAGCAGCTCGAGTTATATTACTGTAATGCTTTACCGGTAAGGTTACATGAATTACAATGAATTCATGAATGAATTATGCTTTACTTCATGCTTTGATATCTCATGAATTGTCAGGAACTAACATGAGTTCAAAGTCTTTCATGACTTCATGGATGAACTACACATTAATTTAGACATTTTGGATAAATCTATGTTTGTAGTACATACATTTTTTATTAATTTGTGCATACAATTTTTTAGTGCATGTAAAACTTATTGAATATCCTTACTGAATATTTATTTATTTATTTATAATATAAGAATTAACAATGTTGTAACTGTTTGTGCCATTTATGGGCTTAATATTTTATTTTTGTTAAGCAATATTTCATGAAGAGTCTACAGTAAGTATCTTATTTTTTAAAAATGTGTTTCCTTACCTTAAAAAGAAAGAAAGAACAAAAAAGGCTGTTTGTGAAACTGTTTTTTTTTCTTTGTCTTTTTTCATAAATCAACAAATCAATACATATTCTCAGCAATATGCTATTTAGAAGTTTAGACCACCTCAACCTACCCCAAATGTGAAGTCATGAGAAGCTACAGTAATGCCTAGTTAATGATGTCTACTAGATTTGGATGTCAACAGAAATCACATGCTATGTGATGTGATTGCCCAAAGTTGGGGTCTGCCCATGTCCATGTACTGTACGTGCAGGCTACTATGAGGTAGTATTATTTGCTATACTTCTATAATTCATAGTAATTCATGTACCCTTACCAAAGTGTTACCATGACTGTTTCAACCAGCTCCAAATAACAGCTGCTTGGAAGATTCTAATCATCCTGAATACTTTGGTTAGAATCAGGTGTTTGCTTGGGGTTGGAGCTAAACTGTGCAGAACTTTGGCCCTCTAGTAACTGCTTTTAAGACCTTCTTCAATGATGAGACGTTTCTTTCCAAGGCTCCTTCATATGCAAACTCCAGGTTGCCAGAACTTTTACCCCCGAGAAACCTGCATTGGTGTCTTCCAGACCACAAGGTCCATGAGTTCAGCATTCCCCAACACATAGTATTAAAAAATATGAATCAGAACACTTTCCACTTCGTTGTGGCCTAGCACAACCCACGAGAGACCACCATCAGATGTAACCGCTTGATCAAGTAGAACATTCATATCACTTCACTTAACCGCTCTCAAGAGAGTGTGCATTGTCAGAATTCTCCTAGGAGTTCTTCTCTGTATTCAAGCACATGTTAGAACAGCACAGCCTTTACTTATATATATATGGTATATATATAAAGTGAGCTTTCATTGTCATACAAAACAAACAAAAATAAATTAATAAAATAAAAAAAAAGAAATTATACAATGATAATTATAATAATATTCACACATATATAATATAAATGCACAGAAAAATACAAAAACAAACAAACAAATTAATTACAAAAAAGCATTAAATGAATTTGTTCAAAAACTCCATGAGGCTTGGTCACCTTAAGTGTATAAATCAAGAAAGCTAATTTTTTAAAAGCTGTTTTAGTCAATCTCCTCTTCTTATTGAACATGGGATAGATTAAATCTGTGATGAAAAGGAGTCGAGGAGGCGTACGATTTCAAACACGACATGCTTTATTGGATGGTCAAAGACAAAACAGACAGTGTCACAGAACCGGCGAACTGGAGCAGTGTAGACAAAGGCAATCGGATGGTCAGGAATGCGAAGGTCGGCAACAGGTAATTCAGAAACAAAGAGATCACACGGCATACAGGAATCGAACAACAATCAACAGACCAAAATCACACAATAACATCCGGGCATTATATATACATTGAACTGGGCGTGGAAACAATAAAAAACCAAGACGATCAATGAGGGGCGGAGACTTGAGTTTGAGTGACATTTCAGGAACGAAAACAAACATACAACACAAAAGGTTAGCTGAGTGCTTGATTACCATCCGCTGATCTGGGCTCGCACATCCAGTGAACTGTGACACAATCCCAGTCATTTTAAGAGAGCTCTCACTAGCTATATTCACTGAATGCCTATATCATTTTATATTCAGCAATACAATATAGTATATAGATAAAATATGGCACTGCATAAGTAAAATAAATTGAACATATATGTACTCATGCAGTATTTAACAATCAATAATGTTTCATCATTTAAAAAAATAGCTAATGTACTATAGCTGTCACGGTATGTGGTGCAGAAATGAACGAGCCGAGATTCAAATTCACTAAATAATCACACAATAGTAAAAAATAGTTAAAAGTAATAGTAAAAAATCTTTTAATATTCCAAATAGATAGACAGGCAGGGTAGACCACACACGAGGTAACCTTGAAACCCTGAAATTGAATTCAATAACAAACAGACCAGGGGTGTGACATAAGCACACCCTTATCCTAAACACTTACTGAACAGACTATCACTGTGCTGAACACTGTGCCACCATTACTCTTTTAAAAAAGTAACATGTCATTTAAGGGTGTCTAGCCTTAAATCCTGACCACAGGCTCTACTAACGGTCACCTCACAAAATTAGACATGCAAGAAATCCTTTACATTTCAATATAATACAATATTAAATACTAATTAGATTTTTTTTTACTCTTCTTTAACAGTAAGAAGCAATGCATCTTGGGAACTATAAACTTATTCAGTGAATGTGTGTTTATATATATATATATATATATTTGTGTGTGTGTGTGTTTGTGTCTACATGGGGTGAGCTTGATTTCACCAAGTACAAGATGTTCCTGGATCAACATCATTTTTGATTCTGGGACAACATTTCAACAACCAATCAGAATTGAAGAATAATTTTTCTAGAAATATCTGTTTTAGGCTTATAATCATGGTTATATCATGGCTTCTACACCCTTGTCATCATTTCCCACTGCTTTTAGTCATAAATTTTAGGAAGGGGTAGGTTTAAGGGTTAGAACTGGGATAAGTTTATATTTTTGGACAGTAATGTTGATCCAGGATCATGTCTTGGCTAAATCACGGTGACCTTACAGTATGTACAGTACACACATTCACATTTATATGGGTACATACATTTATTAAGGCATCAGACAATGAATATACTTTTTTTTTCTTCATTTCTAAATATATTTAAATCAATATATACCTTTAGTTTCCAAAATGTAAATGTGTTATGTAATTTATCACATTATGTTTGGCAGTTTATTACCATATATGTTTGTTACATTGATCCCGAAGCAAAACAGAGGAGAAATTTCATTTATCACTCTACATTTCCCAGTAAAATTTCTTAGCAAGATGACATTTAAATGTTCATTTTTATTATCAATCTCTGTAGTTTTTATAATGCAGAAACAGAATACAATGCCACACAATACAATTCAGGGATGTCTGAAAGATGTAAAGATAAATATTCCTCAAAAGCCTTGTGTATAATACATGTTTTATTGTTAAAAGCACTGTATAAATAAAAGTGACTTGACTTGACCCTGGACCACAAACCAGTCATAAATATAACTGTAAGCAGTGATTTGGGGCCAAGCCCCTGAACGGACTGTAACGCAGTGCAGAGTGGGCAGATCAAAATTAAAAACAGCAGAAATTGTAAAAAAACAGCCGGTTCAGAAGTATCGGCGAGAATGAACCCATAATGAACAGCAGTTCAAATGAAAATAGAGGCAGCATGAATAGAAAAAAACAAAAAAACAAAACACATTTATTTCAAATGCAGAATCAATACAGATTTGCACAGTGCTGATCTGAATAATAGAAGAGTTAAAACAGCACAACATTACACACCATTTTTACAGTTGCACCACACGGGTATCAATCCCACACTGATCACTGATCCTGTTACCCTGGGGATATGGCTGTTCATGCAAGTGCAGGAGTTAAAATGAGACGTTTACGGAAAGAAGGAATGCAGAGATATTATTTGTGCTGTAGTTTTGTTGTTGATGGCATGCTCTGGAGACTCTGGAGACTTTGTGTTTCATTTAGAAACTACATTGTTTGTGCTTCTAAAAGAGCATACTCCACGGCTGCACTTGTTCTTTTAGTATATGATCCGACATTTTTGTGATAACTTTTTTATCTTCTCATTTTCAACTTTTAATTTGTTGCCAGTGTTTAGTATTGCTCTGTCCTTGTTCTATTCTCTTCTGAGCTTATGTTATGAATGCAGCTAATGTCATACGTCGAGTCAAAGGTCAAGAGGTCAGAACTCGGCTCTCTCATGAACAAGCATACTGCTGTTGCCAGAAGTCAGTGATTTGATTTATAACTGATAAGCCCATCAATCTGCTTCAGAAGATGTGTGTTAACCCCCCAGAGGTGTATGGGTTAGTGTCACTATGGATATATCTGATTTATGGAGCTTAAAAATAATGGCCATATTTACAAGCTTGGAAGAGCCAGGAAACATTTAAAAAACGCATGCATTCACCTGAAAGAAGAAAGTCATATACACCTAGGATGGTTGTGGGTGAGTAAAATATAGGCTGATTTTCATTTTTGGGTGAACTACTCCTTTAATGTTTGTGTTTACTTATCTCCCTTCCAATTAAACAGTGATATAATCATAACATTATATTAAATGATAAAAATATGTATAGAAAAAGGATTTTTTTCCTTTTATTTAAGCCAGGTCTCCTGAAATTGCGTCTAAATACACCAAATAAAAACGAAACCTCTACTATTAAAACGCAAAAATGGGCTTTAGGGTATCACGTGGTTGGTGTGCATTTACTACGCTGTTTTCACGCGCACATGATACATAATCTTTTTTTTTTTGTCACAAAATCTTCATAACAGCAGTATTTATTTATTCTTCATTCGTTCATTTAAGTTTGACCAGATCTTATGTCTATTCAAATCCATATAACGTTACAGCTTTTTTTTCTTCTTTCTTTTAACTCAACCACTTTAACGCAGGGGTTTGCCTCGGTTGTGTCGATTCTTTGAAGCATCCCACGTGTCATCTATTAACTTCTAATGGACTAACAAAAGTCAACTATAAAGTCCGTTTTAAAAGCTTTTACGTTTAAGAGAAGTCTACCCCTCCACTGTGTATAAGACAAATTACTTTCGTGCTTCACGTCAAATTTTGAGAAGAAATACTGATGAAGTGGAAAGCCCACTTGACAAGAAAGGGCTGCTTTTTCACGATGCACGGAGGCTGAAGCTATTTTCACTTTGGTGTTTTCGTAGTTTTCCCTTTAATATCTCGCTGTATCTGGTCTGGAAGTGCTCCTCCAGCACCACAGCGCTCCTGGATGCTGCGCTGGAGTATGTACGCATGCGCACCACAGTGGAATTACTGCACAGCGCACTCTAAGTTGGACCTTCTCTGTCTTCACGGAAACCAGAAAACATATAAAAGTATGGCGATCTTCAGAATAAGACAAAAGAGCTTGGTGCGCGTCTGGACGTTTCCCGTGATCGTGGCCGTGGTGTGCGCGCAAAGGTAAGTCTGAACCAAAGCTCTCCTCACTTCATACGGCTGTCTGTACTCCACACACACTACTAAAACGATCTCCAAGCATGCATCTGTATCTAACCGTGCGTTTTCCCTCTTTGCAGTGTCAACGATCCAAGCAATATGTCTCTAGTAAAAGAAACTGTTGATAGACTATTGAAAGGATACGACATTCGCTTGAGGCCAGATTTCGGAGGTAAAGCACGTTTTTAATTAGGTCCATCATGTCAGCCTTTTAACATCACCTCTTAACTTTCATATAGTGAAAGCATAAGCGCGCTATCACGGAGAGTTTCGCGCTAACACATCCTAATTATATTAGCTTTGGAGGCGATCGGCACACTTGAAATCTTACAATAATCGCTGAATCTGCCGCACGCGATGTTTGATTAGAAATGCTTCGCAAAGTTGACGAATGGATTTACACAATTCGGACATATGCACGTTCTGTCCAATGATTGCTGATTTGCAATAAATAATCAGTGATGCTCATCATGACGAACCCATGAATGCTGAATTGATCGTAGTTTAGATATCTTTGGTTTACTTTTCACCTCACCCTGGATGTTATCAGGCTGATGTTGAGTTAATAACATCTCGTGCATGACATGTCCATTTATTTGAGTGTCCAAAACAAAATCTATTAGCTGAAACGTCACTGTTATGATTTGCTTTGATTTTTAGGTCCTCCGGTGGGAGTGGGGATGAATATAGACATAGCCAGCATAGACATGGTCTCAGAAGTGAATATGGTAAGTCTGGCATCACTGTCCAGTTGGAAACAAAGTGTGTGAGCTTCTTGTACCCCTTTTATTTTCTTTTAGCTCTCAGTCAAAGGTAATTTATGTTATGTTTATCTGTTTTTAGCAAATGATCTGAATGAGCAGTTTGTCACACATCTGTGGGCGTGCACTTCATATCAGTGGTGCTTGTATGATTTTAAACACTGTAGTGTTCATGAGAAACTTTTCACAGCATGTACTGCTCAGTATTCACATATGAACAGGACTAATGGTCAGGAGCAGCTAATGTGGTTTCTATGGTGACACGTTTTCTTCTGCATATGGAACGAGGGAATTTATAATATCACAAAACAATAACAGGAATTTCTCCATTTTGGATTTCTCTACTCTTTCCACCCTTTTGGTTATCTGGTAGAATTTTTTTTCTTTTTCCCTTAGATACAAGAGCATCCCCTAGTGATGGTTTGAAAGCACAACATGAAGCTTTGCGTTAGAGGTCTGGTCAAGTGAAGGATGAACTGAGAACTGGTAGTGCATTGGATAGCTGTTTTGAGTTATTTGTACTCGCAGCTGCGTTTTGGGGATGCTTTTGTTTCTATTGTTCTCAAAATAGCCTAGCGATATTTTCTATGTGTTACATGTATCGATTGCATTTTTTTCCTTCACGGCAGGCAGATAATACAAGGTTTGAGATGTGCATGTGTGCAAGTGGCTCATGTACTTCGCTCATAGTCTCATTTCTCAGTAATTATTAATGTTTTAAGCAAGAGTGCACGCATACATTAGTGCTGTCAAGATGTCTTTAGGACACAACAATGATTGCGATTTACGCGGTTTCTGAGTGAGCGCCTCTGTGTTTGTCCGCAAGCTTAAATGATGTCACTGTTAGGCCAAGGAAGCACACATACACAGATCACTGCTCTGAACCCTTTCACATTTTCCTGGCTGGGATCTTGCACGCATTCATCTGGATTAAACTTTTTTTATGCACTGGATAAATAGCTCCATATTAAGCATGGACCTCGATGTCATGTAGCTTCCCGTGGCAATGGGGAACTTTTGGTTTGGGCACTTGAAGCAATTCATCAGCCTATTGTCATAATGGGAGAAGTGGAGTTGGCCAGTCTTTTGTGTCTGAAAAAAAAGGAAAACAAAACAGTAATAGCTTCATTTCCACATATCTGCTGAGAATGAGAGATAACAATCGTTTGCATTTGTTTTAGATAATTAAGGAAAGTAGTTCTCCAGCCAGTAGTATAACATCACCGTTTGTTTTTTTTGACTCTCCTATAGGTTAGATCATAAAACAAGACATTAATGTTTATTAAATCTCAGGCTCATTTCCGAATGGAATAACTAGTGCCACTTTATACTGTTCTTTCCTGTATCTCCGTGACAGGAGGATATTAGTAATGTGATTCCTCAGAAGAGGCTTTTATATATACACAGATCATTCTTACAACTCTTTAAATGCTTTAACATGTAACAGTACACTGAAGTGCTGAACATTACTGTATTATTTACACATTGTCACTCACTGCTTCACTATGCACTGAATGGAGCTTGCATATTCAGACAACGTCATGTTCAAGAAGTTAGACTACTAAATGTAATTTGACAGTTCAGACTGAAATGCAACACAAGGGATTGCATTTGCTTTTCCAAGCGAATTTTAAATCATATGTTTATGGTTTTCTAACAATCAGACGACAGCAACGTAGACCTGATAAAAATAAATTGCACATTCGTGCATCAGCATATTTTTACTTCTGCTTCTGATTATTCCCTTGTGAATCATTTGAGTCCGAATGACTCGACTCTCTGAAGTTTGAAGCAGCGTTTTGAAATGTACCCCTTCCATCTTGTAGATTTTGTTAGCAGTGCAAACACTTTCTTGAAATGAAGTTACCCTGTTCCCACAGAGCTCTCCGGACCGGGGCTTCATTGCATTATTAAATTATATATGAACTTATATTAAGGCTTGCTCGGAATCACCCCGCTGGAGCTGCGCCGGAGCAAAAAGCCTCTGTGCTTTCAACTTATAGCCCTATATTGCTTCTGACTCATTCGATTCTGTGCACGTACGAACACAGTCACATGTCTCCATCATCAAAAGTCCTCTGCATTGCCCACAGTAGGTGTTAGGTGGTATGGTGGGTCTGCTCAGAGAGAGGAGCAAAGGTCAGACGTGACCACAGGGCGATGTGACTCGCTGACATAGACTTGCAAAAGCTTTGTGACATTAACAACCTGCCATTTTCTTGGAGGCAGTCCGGGGTGCGGTTGTAGGGAAGGTCGCGCTCCTCGCAGCGCCCTGGGTGTGCGTGATTCACCGGAGGATAGATGAATGCAAACAAAGGAGTGAAAGTGAAACCGAGTGCTAACGCACAGTCTTGCAGCTTCTAGGCTCAAGTGAAGGCTGATGCTTTTTGATCTTAGGTGCAGACCGATGTTTGCAAGTGCAAATGTTTTTTTCTGTCTTCGCTGCTGTCTTTGTTCTTACCATGACCTTGAAAAAAATCACTAATTATATATTTTTATATTAGTTGTAAGTAAACTATTGCCCCTGCTTAAAAAAATCAAACAAAAAATTTTTGGTTTAAAGCGTACAAATGGATTCTGGATGGATAAAATAGTGGTGTTTATCTTTTATATAACTAATCTTCTTGATCCTCTCTCCTTGAACTGAAGATGTGCGCATCATTCGAATACACTTGACCAGAAACACGGCAGGTCGCAATCTGTGATTAATAAGGCTCGGGCCTTGCTGTTTACGGTCTTCTCCGGCTGCTCCAGATGAAGATCACAGAACATAGGCTTGGATTTGACAGTAGAAATCACACAGAGCAGAAAGAAACGTTATCGTTGCAAACAAGGTCATTGATACGACAGAAATAATAAAACTAATGCCACGATTTGAATATTTATCAGGATCCAATACGTGTGGTCAATAAGTCAGTTTTTGCACATTAAAAATCTAAAACAGCACATCCTCACTCCCAAGTCCTCACATTTATTTGCGTCGCTTTTTGAAGCTCAAGGTACCCCTTTGTAGTCACTTTTTGACGCGATGGGTTCTTCATCGTTTTAAATAGGAAACAAAAAATGCAGCTACAAGGATCTTTATGTCAACGTTGGTTGTGAAATGCCATTTGCTCTTGTGTATCCCGTGTAAAATTGTAAGTGAATGTACATTTTATAGAACAAACATTTTATGTAAAATGCATATAAATTATCATGAGATCACGTTGGTTAGAGTTGATCACTATAATGCAGAACGCAGAGTTTTCCTCTGGAGAGTATTCTGTTATTTTACCAATGCTCTGCAAAAACAGAGAGCGAATGGAGGCAATCAGTTTGCAAAGTTCCCTCAGAACACATCAAAATATTCAGGAAACCAAGAGGATGAGAGCTTAGTGTGAGCGTTGGAGGACTTTTGGAATCCATCCCAATCTTTTTAAGACCAATAAACAACAAAAAAATGGAAACACATTAATCCTCCGAAAATGTTCATCTTTTTGTGTTTGCGTGTAGGAATGCTGATAATAATGTGCTAGTTTGAAGGCATAATGTGCTGCAAATCCTTTGACATGCCATTTTGGTGACCTCTGGCTGCTCTGATTGAAAACATGAGAACTAGTGAGCGTGAAGCGGGTGGTGTTTTAGGATGAGTGGTGTATCTGTTCTAGCTGAAGCACGTACTGGCTTTTGTGTGTTCTGTTGACGCAACTGTTTCAATACACTTGAGATAAGAAGTATGTTTGCCTCTCTAACATACAAACTGGGGGCACTCCATATGTTTTGTATTCATTTTTGTAGTTATTTACCGTAAAACAGACGATAGGAGCTGCATTGTCCTGTGTCATATTGCTCTTTTCAAGCACCAATAGAACAAGCTCTCGGCTTCTCATGGTCAAACACTAAGTGACTAAAATCTTGACATTTACAGCTGTTGTGGTCAGTGATTTCCAATATACACGTGACGCGACAGAATCCAGTAATGTTTAATTGGCTTGAGTTTGCAAAGCAGCATGGCATTTATTCTTATTCTTGATAGGGTTTCTTCTGAACTTCTAACTCTGATTATAGACAAATGTCCTTAATTTTGTCTGAACAGACTATATTTACACTTTAAATGATCTCATGCAAAATTAAAATGATTGATGATACTTATTTGTAAAAACATCTAAATCACGAACTTGTGTAAACATGAGTTTTCTGCCTGGCAAGCACGAGTGATTCCTACAAGAAACGAAAATTAAGCGAGTGTTACTATGTTTGACAGCTGCTGGCCTGGTCTGCCCACTCGGCTTATAACATAAAAAACTGCAGAACGCTAATGACTATCAACACGCCCATAGGTGTATTCGTTTCAAAGTTCACATATAGATATCCTTTGTGTGTATTTTTTGCCCTTAAGCACTTTCATTGCATCTCAATCTGACTAAAAGCATGTTAGATAGTGCTAAAAGAAATCTATGAGCAGAGAAACTCATGTTTCACTAGTGCTAACCTCTCTGAAGATATTAATAAGAGTGGAGATTTAGTTGCAACAGTACGTGTACTGAATGAGCAATCCTCTATTGAATTCTGTGTATAAAAGAGATTGGAGAATAACAGTTTCCATGCTTGGCATTTTTAATGCACATTTTGTTGGTTTCAAATTTAAGAGGGTTTCTGTGGACGTTTCTGTAAATGTGTCAGTTGGCTAAAACAAAGAGGAACATGAGATTACATAAATGCAGTGAAGAATATAAAACATGACAAGCACCGTACAAAACAAAATTAGGTTCACTAGTGATGGCGGAGCGCGTACATTATAATAGCACTTATGGCGTTTGATGCTCTTGATTCGAGACTGAATGCCTGTACTCAAGAAAATCTATGATGCATTTCAGGTGTCATCTAACATCTACTTAGAAACGTAATACCTGATGAAACTTTGTGTTTTATTATTTGAGTGAACACTTTTTAAAACACAGGTTTTCTGGCATTGCTGTAGGTTTCAGGTATACCAGTCTTGGCCTCTCAGACGTGTCTTGCAATTATATAACCTTTAGACGTTTATTGATGAATGCACGGCTCGTGCTGTCAGGTTCAGCATCACTTTTAAAGATGCACACCCCTGTTCCAATAAAACAATAGGCTCTAAAAAGCAAAAGAGAGCCAAATAGACTTTGTGGACATGTGAACTAGATGTATTGGGGGTTTGTTCATCCTTGGATTATACAATAGCTTTCATAATGGCTCCCATCTCTATCCTAATGTATTTTTAATATGAGAAATAAGAGCGGTGCTGGATGGTGTGATGGGCTGCTGGAGTTTGTGTTGGTGAGTAGGCGTTACAGAGAGAGAGGAAGGCTGGGGTGGACTGCTGAAGAACAAAATCTCAAGAACAGTGGTGAGCGAAGAAATTCAATTCCCAGAGAAGAAAGAGAAACCTGAGAAACTTCAGTACTTTTATAACGGCTACACAGCTCGCTGTCTAATGACTCTCTGCTCACCAGACTCCTGTAGTAGATTACTGTGGCATTGAATGCTATAATGTGATCTGGGAAATCTTATATGACATTATGGTCTGTCAGTAGGCTGAAAAAAGGAGGATACACCTGGGATAAAGGTGCCCTGGGGTAAAATGTGCCTTTGATATTATTTTCATCTAAACCACTAGATGGCACAAAAATGTGGCGCAGCACTTTCCAAAGCATTTGCTAAAGATTTTTTGCATATTGACATATTTTAATGAAAGTATTAATGTTAAATACTTATAAATTTGTTGTTAATTTTTGTAAAGAAAATAGTACAAACTTTACTAAAGAGAATGTTTTTTAAAAAAAGTATTAACGTGGACATTATTAAACTAAACTAGCTGAAGTATCAATGCTTATAAACAGAATAAACAACTTGTATGATTTATTTGCTCTATTAATGTTCAATACAACATCTACAGTATAATACATTTTAGGCACAATTAATAGCATATATGAGTTTAGTTTGCACATATCCATCTGCGTATATATCATAATACTGATCAAAAGACCATTTCTGGACTTCAGAAACAATGCTGTTCATTTTACATCCATTTCATTACAAACACTTGTCTCAAAAATGCAGTGTGAGATTGAAATGAACACTAGATGCAGTAAAACATCTTTTCACACGAGGTATGAGGTACATGGCCAGAGTTTCTGTAAAGAGAGTCTAATTTCTACACAGTTTGAAACATCAGTGCTGCAGAAACATCACAGACCCATGTTTAAGCCTTCATTACATCTTCTCAGGTTGTCTATTAAATCATTTTGATTTGACATGACTATATCAATTATACTAATGAGTACAAGGCCTATAAATGCTGTGCTTTTTATTTTTTCAACAGCTGCATTTGTGCTTTGATATCAGTGTTTTATTTCAGCAGCTTTGATCATTAGTTATAACTGCAATAAAGCTTTCCAGCATTTCCAGCGCCGAACCCCTTTCATTATCACAGCTAATGAAACAACTGCTGGTTTTGTTTGATTTAAGAGTCAATGACCGCCTGAGATATGAGAAAGGTAGCGTCACCGAATTAATAGTCCAGCCATGTTTACTAAACTGTGTGTTGGTTATTCTTGTAAAAAACTCTCTACAGAGGTCTGTTATAAAATACTTCTGATATCAATACAACAATAAGAGTTGCTGACAAAACATAAAAGCATATGTCTTCTTACATTCATGCATTTAATGAGGAAACAGGTGTTAACAGTGCTAACAGTCATCTTGGCATATTCAATTAAAATGTCAGTTCATTTAATTATAATACTTGCATACTTACATATAAAATACAATATTTTATACTGCATATGAAAAGTAATGTACTACATGTAAAAGTATAAAAAGTGCACTGATGCTACAAAAAACATAGCTCACCATCCAGACACTATTGCACGGGATACCAGTGCTAGTGTAATGCACTATTAACTAATTATTAACTTTTGCATTCATAAACTCCTAATTTGCTGCTTACTAATATTTATTCAGGTAGTTTATTCAGATTGGATTAAAGGATGCAAAATATGGTCATGCACAATGAGATATTAATATGCACTTAATAACCAGCTAATATGCTAGTTATGTGCATGCTCATAAGCTACTAGTTAATGGTAAGACTTGATCACCAAACTAAAGTGGTAAAGCTTTTATTTGTTACTAATAACCATTGTTCTGTATTATTATTAATGGTCACCTTTTTTAACCGTTTGTGAGCTGTTCAGGAGGTTTTTGTGATCCTGATAAATATACACATATACACAGAATTACTGTATTTAAGTGTTTTCTTATATTAATTGTAAATTTATGCAAACATAAGTTGCTTAAGTTGTCTTAAGTGAACGTTTGGGGACCTGTCGGGGAAAATTGGATGTTCAACATTATATTAGTTCCATGCAGTACAGTATAGGTCTTAATAAAATATAGACTGTGTGTCTCACTCACTGCTCTTAATTGAACTGCTGTTGTAGTTTTATTAATTAATTTATTTGTAATAAATACATTAAAGGGATTTTTACATTAATGTTTTTCTTCTTACTTGAAGGATTTTGCTTAAATAAGAAAAGGAAATATTATTTTTTATATTTGTTCTATTGTTTGTTAAAGATAAAATAAAAAAATAGCTATAGTGGGATTATTAATATAGCAATTTTTATTATTAATATATATTTTTAATTATTTACTACATTTTAAAATTAACTTCAAATAAGCTCAGTGTTGTTGTTTTTTTTTGTCCATTTGCAACAATTGGTTTTCAACCATTTTGTCTGATTGGTCTGACTCTAAAGACCTTTTCAAGTAATTTTATGTTGGTTTCAGTTTGGAAGTCATGCTTTCAGAGTCAACCTGTTAATTACTTTGTAATAAGTCCTTTTTCAGGTTTGTGCCTTAGTGAATGTTAGCAGTCTGAGCACCTCCTGAAATGGTCTTACTTTTGCTCATCTTGCAGCTTGTTAATTATTTTAATTTTTTTTCACTGCTTCTATGTTTTATTGTTCCTGTCTTTGATCTGTTTTTCATCATTCCTCAACACGAGCCACTGTGTCAAAACAGTTAACAAATGTTGGGTAAAAACCCTTAAAACATCTTGATCCCCCTGTGTTTTGCTCCATTTCTTCATCCTTTCTCTTTTTTGTCTTTTAAGAACATGTCCTGTCTGAATGACTCCTGAGAGGGGCCTGGGTTTGTTTGTAATGCTCATCAGTTTTGGAAAAAAAAAAAAAAAAAAAAAGAGAACCCCTGAGACCTCAAGCAATCCAGTGAAAACCCATTCCCCAAATTGTCTTCATTTTTCACATTTTCTTTTCTTTTCTTTTCTTTTCTTTAATAATAATAATAATAATAATAATAATAATTAATTAATTACTAATAACTGCAGAATAGGTTTATCATTCAACCCCTGAGTGAGTGGTAGAATGTCTCATTATTTTTACCATAAAACACAATCTCTGCCATACAAAACATCAGATTGCTCTAATTCTAACATCAAGCTGTATTTACAACTAATTAGAAATACGCAAAATGGGATACAGTATGGATATTGCTATTAAAAAACTAAACTAATGAAATTAAAAATCATCCTTTACAAGCTTGTATTCATTCATTCATGTGTGCCAGTACAACATTACAACAACATCACATAGTTTTTCCTAAGGACTTGATCCTTTTTTTTCTCCATTGTATACAAGGCCAGATGAAAGTATCGATCAAACTTAAGGTCTCTTAAGTGCTTTTTCATTTTTGTGCATGCACAATTTAACAATGCAATTACTTGATGGATTAAAGAAAGCTACCAGAAAATTCAACTCATTTAGAAAGGATATATTTATTTTATCTTCATGGCAAAAAAAAAAAAAAAAAAAAATCACTTTAGCAAACGTTTCAAGACTATAATTATAAAGTTGGCTCACTATTGTTAAATATGTATAAATGTTTGGTATCCACGTTGGCAACTATTTCTATGAGATGCTGCACTTTGTATGACAAGTGTGTGGTAATTTAATTTGCTGGAAGATTTGAGCAGTTACATAAGGTGTGCAAGTTTCATTTGATTATTCATAACCAATGAGCTGTCATTGCATTACTTCACAGTTCTGGCAGTGAAATGTCAGCTGGTGCATGAGTTTATGACTGGGGCCGGATCAGACTTATGAGTTTTATGGTTGCTTGGAAACAAGGTTGATAGAAACAAGTGTCAGAGAGATTAAAAATTCTGTCACATCTTCAGTCGCCATCCACTGAAAGAGCGGAAGGATTTGTTAGAGAAGCATTGTTGTAGCATGCTGGGAGATTCCCTCAATTAGACACGCTTTTGTCTCTTTTGTGTGAACAGATAAATTATTAGACCTTTATTCTTTTTATATTCAAACTATTTTGAAACCGTAACATGTCACGCTACAAACGCGATTTGAAGTATTTAAATACAATAAAACTACTATATTGAAAAAGCAGGTAGCTAGCTAGTGATGATTGTTTTTTTTTTAATTTGTTGCACATAATGATATTGGTTCAGCAATGCATATCTGTCGTTAATGATGCATTTACATGTTCGTTTATTTATATTTTCACCTTTGTATGCTGTTTCTTAGAGTAATTGCTCTGTGATGGCGCTGTTAACAATTATTTTTATTTTTGATTTGTATCAGATCTGCTTTATTTCTAGATATTTGATTTCATCACAGGTTCCTTGTTCATAAAACTTTGTGGCACGCTAGGAGTAGAAAATATGTTTACTGTGCATGCACACTTTTCAAAAAAGTGCTTTCATACTCTTGACAGTAAAAGATGTAGACATTCTGAAAGATATAGATTGTACTGTGTATCAGCTTGCTCAAGAGCATGATCTTTTTAAGTCCACATGTCATTCTATGAAGAAACAATGCTTCTAATCACACTGTAGTGTCAACTTTGCAGTGCTGTTTGTGAATGCTGGTTTAAAGTACACTGATTCGTTGAACCAAATTTGTGGTGACAGCGAAGGATCTTCTGCAGATACTTTTTGATGATAGCATAAATCTTTACAATTGTTACATTTTGATAATGACAAAACTTGTGAAGCTGGATGGTGTCCCGATCTAACTTAAGTTACATATGAAAAGCTTTCATCATGTTATTCTGTAAAATGGCAAAAGACTACGTTATTGGTACAGTGAAAGATAAGATCACTTCAAAAGTGAAACAAAACAGCACAGTGTGAACAGATTGGCTGCGAGAAATCAGTTCCTTTTTAGGAACTTGAACTTCATCGAAATCACACTCTGAATCTGCTGTGCAATCCATCCAACGAAAGGGCGAGACGTCATAGACGGGTAATGTCAGAGACCAGGAAGCTTAAAAGCACATGTGAATATACCGAGACTAGCCTTCATTTATTTAGCAAATGCTCTCTGTGTGTCTGGTCAGTTTGCTTCAGAAGCCGCATTTAGTTTGATCATTCGCCGCCGAGTTACAGCGAGATTCTTCCTACCATGGTTGGGGACCAAGCAGGTTCTGGTGTTGGAACAAGAAGTTGCTACTCCCTGGTTCCACCTTTCGAAAGGGAGTCTGGCTTTTAGAGCTGGTACTTCGCAGTTCCAAAGAAAGATAGAGGGCTGAGGTCCATCTCAGGCAACTGAACTGCTCAGTCAGTCATGCTCCAAATCAGGTCCGAGGACTGGTTTGTCACGATAGATCTGTGAGAGATTAACCCCAAGCATTTCATGTGTTAATACTTCCACGTGTCCATCCATCCTTCCTACAGGAAGTTCCTGCGGTTTGGTTTCGGGAATGAAGCTTACCAAGGTAGTAGACGCGGCCCTAGCTCCATTGCAGCTTCAGGGTATCCGTGTCCTAAAGTACATCGAAGACTGGCTGATTCTTGCTTGTGCAGGCATTGAGATGCCACCCTACCTCACATGAAACACTTGGGGTTAAGAATAAATGACAAGAAAAGTGTGCTTTCTCAGGTTTAGAGAACCACCTATCTAGGCATAATGTGGGATTCGGTCGAGATGCGGGCACGATTGTCTCCCGCTCAAGTCGACTCGATTCTCACAGAAGTCAGAAGAATGCGGGAGGACCTCTAACTCAAGCTCAAGCAGTTCCAGAGACTGCTAGGTCTAATGGCAGAAGCATCCAGCATGATTCCGCTGAGTCTGTTGTACATGATACCCTTGCAGTGGTGGATCAATACCTAGCCGTTTTCTCCAAGGGGAAATCTCCTTAACATGATCAAGATCTCCAGACGTTGTGTGCGAGCCTTGGTCATGTGGAGGAACCCAGAGTTCCTAAATGTTCCCAGTGTTAGGGACCCCTTGTCAACCCGTTACGCTGACCACCAATGCTTTTCTCAAAGGGTGTAGATGCTTAGCCCGTGGTCTGTGGAGGGGTCGCCATCTCTTGTGGCACATCAATTGCTTGGAGATGCCGGCCATGCTTCAGGAGCTGAAATACTTTCTTCCAGACCTGAGAGATCATCATGTGTTGGTGCACACCGACAACACAGCAACAATCTCTTACATCAATAACCAGGGAGGTCTGCGTTCAAGCCCCTTGTACAAGCTGGTGCACCAGATCCTGGAATGGTTCCTCTCTCAGGCAGGGGGCACTCTGCTGCACCCACGCTCGGGTGAAATCTGTGGGTATGGACCCTGGGGGAGCGCAACTCATAGCTTCCAGTCTGTCAGGTTGTTCAGACCATCCTCCAATCCAGAGCTCCCTCCACGAGGAAACTATATGCCTTGAAGTTCACTTAATGGTGTACTGACTGTCAGCAGGCCCAGTTAACTGCCCGATTGGTGCAGTTCAGGAGTGGTGCTTGAAGCCCTCTGCCGGGCTTTGTTTGAGCCATTAGAGCAGGTTTCTGACTGTAATTGTCAAGACTGCGGCCTTGGTGGCAGTTTCCTCACTCAAGAGGAAAGGCCTTATCAGTGGCACTTTGCCTCAGGGTTGGCCAAGGTCTTACTTTTCATGGCGTCCACACTAGGCAGGGACTTCTGGATCTGGAGGCGAGGGTATCTCGTTCCCAGTGTTTTGAGTTCCTAAAAAGGAATGTTTCAGGGTTAAGCATGTTACCCCAGTTCCTTTAAGGAACAAGACACTGCGTCTCTTTGCCACACCCCCGACGTCCCTACCAGCGCTTGCTTCATTCCTGTGGGTGGTGTTGGTATTTCCACACATGCTTTTAAGCTTCCTGGTCTCTGACGTCACCCGCCTATGACATCTCACCCTTTTGTTGGGCTACTAATTATATATTTAACACTGTAATTTAGATTACACTCTTTTTAAAAAGTAAATCCCATTTTATGCAGTTGAGCATACCAAGGATAGACATGAAACTGCTCTAATTATTTCAGCTCAATAATATAAAATTGCATTAATTATTCAAGAACTGACTAAAGTATTTAAAGAGAGAAGTAACATTACTATTAACAAACCATAAACTATAGCTTTTGCCTCAATAAACTCCTCATTTTCTGCTTATTAATAATTAGTAAGCTAGTTTTTAAGTTTAGGTATTGGGTATAGGATTAGGGATGTAGAATATGATCATGCTTAATACGTACTAATAAACAGCAAGTATGGTAATATTATGTATTAAAACAAATAACTAGTCATTTGTGAAAATTTGTCCCTAAAGAGTTTCCCATTGGGTCAATTTTTTTAGGTGTCATAATAGAGAATGATTAGCTAATCAGGTACTTAGTAGTAGCCATAGTACTTACATGAAATAAAATGTACTTAAGTTATGGAACAGTTTGTAATAATGTAGATGTAACAAACAGCTACTGTTACAGACCGAGTCTGTTAAGCAGAAACTTACACTTAAGTACAAATTTTCTACACTTTATTTTAAATAGCTTATGTCTGTGTAATAGTCTGTAATTCTGATGTAACTAGAAAGGTATTACGTGTATTTATGCAACACATATGCAATGCTCTTTTGGTTACACAGCAAGTAGCTGTCTGTTACATCTATATAATTACAAACTGTAAGAACAAACTTAGTTACATGGTAAGTACAACGGCTACTACTAAGTGCTTACTAGGTAATTACTCTGTATTATGGACACTTTTAAATAAAGTGTTACCCTGAAAGGTATATAATGCAATTACATATTTAATTAATTTGCAATTGTAATTGAGTTACAGAGTTATTTAGATCAATCCCTTACTTTACTTTTTAAAGGGAAAGTAATTGAGTTACAATAACTAATTACTTAGCAATGCATTAAACTCAACTCTACACATTATTTACACTGATCACCAACATTAAAAATCACAGAAACATTAGCAGCAGATCGTTTAAATCCTGCAATTTAAATCCTGCGATTTGTTGATCAGAGAACATCCCAGATTGAGATCCGAGAAGTGTGGAGGACAAAACCATCCCTTGAACTCTTGTCATGTTCCTTAAACCAGTGGTTCTCAACCCTGGTCCTCGCGCCCCCCTGCTCTGCATATTTTGCATCTCTCTCTTTGTTAACGCACCTGATTCTGATAATCAGATCATTAGAAGAGAGCTCCGTGCATGAGCTGTGTCACCATTCGACATGGTTCCTACACAGTGTCCGTTAAAGTTTACTTCACTTCGGAACATTCATTCACGGATAATAACATAAATAAGTGAATACAATTTAAATTACGTCTCGCACATTTAAATGCACTTTAAATGGAACGTATAAATTCACTTCGAACTGGAATCATAGCAGAATATTTGGTGATGTCCACTTCGCGGTGCGCATACGTTCGAACAGAACAAATGACAAGAGAAACATACGAAATGCGCAGAGCGGGGGGACGCGAGGAGAAGACGAGGATTGAGAACCACTGTACAGTGTTGAAGTTAGTGCTGTCGAAAACAAATATTCTGTGATAAAGTTATCAGTAACAACACCATGTTCGTTTTCATGGTTAGAGCTCATTATAGTTAATTCGATCGCGCCCCCCGAGCTTCACGTGCTATTGTTATTACAATCATCCACGTGCGAGTCGCGCGACATGTATATGCCCACAACAGCTGCGCGAGCTCTGCTTGAAAACATTTTTCACTTCGCCTGCGTTTCGTTTCTAAAAGAAGACGCGCTGGGACAAATAAGGTTTGCTTTAATTCAGACAAAGAAGATTTGATGCGTGGCTCGATTCAGGAAGATATCATGAAAGGAATAACAGATGCATCGTGCAAGCTGACCAACGGAGCAGATCGTTATTATGAGTAAGTCATGTTTTTTTATTTTTTTGCTTTAGTTTACATATTGTGGCATAAACCAAAGGCACTCCATTAACAGACTTCTACATTTCTTACGATGAATAATGTTTACTCTGTTCAGAAATCTACTTTATAAATATGTATGTAGAAATGTTTTATGTCCTAAACAACTATAATAAAATCTTGGATATACTGTAAAATGCTCTTATAAGATCAAACAAAGCATGCGTTGGTCTATGACTACAAAATCACTCTATACAAATATATACCCTGAATATAATGATGTTAGCATGCTCACAGATGTTTTGTTGTTTGTTTTTTAGTGATCAGACACCTGTACCACAAAGTCCTGTCTCCTCTCTTCGAGCTGTTCCTCTAGGAGCGCTGTTACCAACATCAGATGTTTGACTACACTAAGATTCTCTGGTAAAACAAGCTTTTTATAGTCGTGGCCTAATGGATAGAGAGTCGGACCTTTAACCCAAAAGGTCGTGGGTTCGAGTCCCAGGTCCGGCAGGGATTGTGGGTGGGGGGAGTGAATAACCAGCGCTCTCTCCACCT
>JAUCNO010000425.1:2216313-2239023 GCA_032353835.1 Enteromius viviparus
TGCCACAAACAGGAAGTTAATATCACCAACCATTCCCATTTTATTAAGGTGTATCCATATAAATGGCCCACCCTGTACACTGTGATCACACAATTAAACGTCACAACCATTAATCTTCTGACAACTCTTCATGACAGTATTGTGACAGTACTTGTA
Source organism: Enteromius viviparus (assembly GCA_032353835.1). Taxonomy (NCBI): domain Eukaryota; kingdom Metazoa; phylum Chordata; class Actinopteri; order Cypriniformes; family Cyprinidae; genus Enteromius; species Enteromius viviparus. The sequence goes on from JAUCNO010000425.1 coordinate 2,216,470, forward strand.
TGAGTACAAACACTACAAAGCTGTTTAAGTGTACTGGAGAATATGACTACCTGTTTGGCATGATGACATTTAATGTCCTCAGTAACCTTTGTAGTCCCATTTATTCACTAGATAGCAACCTCTTTTTCCTGAAAAAGCTACAAACATTAAAAAATAAAAATCATGAGTAGCGTATTAATAATGTATTTTATGATGTTGAATAAAACATAAAAATATCTTGAGCCACAGACCTTATTTCAGACATTTAAACAAAAATTGGAAATAGGGCTGTGTGATTATATATCGTCTGCGATAATATTGTAATTGTTATTTTAATGATGTGCGATTTGACATTATTGAGTATTTTGCAAAAAACATTCAAAACACCTCAGAGTGCACACATACATTACGTAAAGTACTAGTGTATTTAGAGTGTGTTCTTTTACTGCATGATTCAGTCTAATGAATTGCCTTTAAGTTGATTACAATTGCATGGGGGAAATAAATACATTTAAATAACTTCATTTAGCAAAGTTAACCGGTTTCACATGAAGAGTGCCGGTTTTCTCACAAAATGACCATGATTACAATTGTGATATTGAATTTTTACAACAGTTACAAAACAATACAAAATGTAAAAATAATAAATAAATAAAATTATAAGTTAAAACGGATTAATTTCTATCAGTGTGAGCTGATATGAAGAATATTAGGAACAACTTCAGGAGTCCACGACAGTCCTTAAGATAGCAACACAATAACACATTCAGAAAAATATAGTTCAATTACCGCTATTACTAAAATCACAGATAATATCTTTTATAATAATGATAATATTTTTGTCAAAATGTGCTAAAATGCTTAATTGGTTCTGTTTTAAAGGAGTCATACAAAACCAATTTTCCACAAGCTAATATGATTCTTTAGGGTCTTAATGGAAAGTCTGTAATATATTTTTTCAAATTTCTCAAAGCTAGTTTAAAAAAACGCTGATTTTACTCTTCTGAAATCACTCTGTTCTGTGTACTTCCCCTCTTTTCTGAGGAGCTTTTTTTCAGATCTTTTTTAGCGGTATTCATAATGAAACTTGCTAATTAGCACATTATTAGGAAAGGCGATTTGCAAAGATTGTTTAAAAGTCATTATACTCCTTGGTTCTGTAGTGAGGCTGGATCATGAATGATTCGCATGAACATAAATGTGTTTTAGTTGATCAAGGGTGCGTTTCCCTTCAGAACCAAATGTAACGTTAATCCTCTGCGTCTTCAGTCACTCAGATCTCGGGGTTAAATGACTACTGCTCTGTTCATTAATAAATTCAACAACAAAACACCTCAATCTCTTAGAAGTCTCGCTGCGTCTCGGTTTGATGGCAGCTCACTCAGGGCGGGTCTGAGGTAAGACCCCAGTTCACTCTGTATGACACGCTGCTGTCAATCAACTATTGTGGGAGTGGCCTCTGTCGGTGTGACGGCACACCGACATGCATTTGAGAATGGCTTGATTTCAGAAGGCACAACTTATTTTTATTAAATCAAAAGAAAACTACTGCTGGATCTTTATCATTGTAGAGTGGTTGTGAACACACACATTTCAACACACATTTCAGTCCAAACAGCTTGTAAAAGTGCATGCGGCACCGGATGACCCCTTTAAATCTAATTCCTGCAGAACTCTTTTAGTAAGACATTCCCACCCAGTAGGTGACCGTATGTTCATTAGCTTTGGTAGAACCAATGACTGTGATAAAGGTATACAAACAAACATTTTCCTGCTTTCTTCTAAACCTTTCCATCATCTTAGCTCCTCAACTCAGCAGTTTTCACAAACCCCTCCATTACAGACAGCTTGCCGAGCACTACAATCTACATTTTTTCACAAGCCTCTTAAGAGAGTGAAATGACAATACTGTTTATTAAATGCTTCCTTCATGTTCATGCCACTTTAAAAGAATGCACTTCAAACTGAAAACGGCGTCATTTTTGCAACATCAACAGCAAGTTGTCAGATATTTATTGAGGCTATTAAACAACAGCTCACATACGTATCTTCTCAATGTACACGTCGATTGTGCGTTCAACGGTTCAGTTGATATAACACAGCATAATATTTATGGATATTGCTTATCTAAATGAAGTCTGTTTTATATCCCGTTTCATTTCTTTTTTTCAGATCCTGACTTTAAAGACGTAGGAGTCCCCAAACCACTTCCCTGTGGGTATTATTCATTCGTCTATAAGCATCCTCCATATGAATACATCTAATGGCTTTCCATCTTTTGTAATTTGTCTTCTTATGTCACCCCCGCTGCAGTTTGTGAGTTTGAGATGGGAGGACCTGAAGGCATAATTGAATCGCAGCAGATCACCAAAGACGGTAAAGCCTTGCAGACCGAGGCAGTGGACTGCAAGTGGTACATCCGTGCCCCTCCTCGCTCCAAGGTCAGTCCCCCGCAGTCCCAACTTCCCCTTCTCTGTCTAATAACACCCAAGTTGTTTTCCTGTTGTTGTTCTGTTACCCAGCCTGCCACGTTTCTGACATATGACAGCTTGCGTCTGCCTCAAGCTGTGCAGTTACCACCTAACATGCTTCAGTGTTTGGCTTCCTGTTTTGCAGTCGTTTGCATTAAGTGGCCAATGCAAAAACATCTCGGGGCGGTTATGGTGGAATTCTGTTGAGGATAAAAATGTGGCAGCTTTTGGTTGGGTGCTGTAGAGGAGAATGAGCTCTCAAACGGCTACCGCTGTTTATATAGCAGATAAGAATCACAGAATGTGTACATGTGGAAAATTTAGACAGTCCAGTTTATTTTTTAACTGTTGTCAGAAAGAAGTTTACAGCTGCCCTGGTTGCATAATTTGCACAAAATAATGCAAAATACTGGCTAATGTTTTCTTTTCTTTTGTCTTTTTCCATTCCCTCCCCCCCAAAATATATATTTTTTTACTATTATGTTGCATTTTGTTCCAAATGGGGAAAAAGTAAATACACCCTTGTAAGGATAATTAAGCACAGCTGTTTTTTGTGGACTTTTTTTTATTTTTGATTGTTAAAGAGATCTCATTTCACAATATGTGCACGCCGTCTGAGGTACTGTTTCTAAGCACTGTCGGAGAGGCGGGTGCACATGGATTGTTTTTGCCGCTGTTTAGGCCTTGAACAATTAAATACACACACACTAGTACAATGCATGTCAAATTTTGATTTCATTAAGACCTTATTAAAAGCAAAAATAACTTTTGTGATATATGTGAAATTTTACCATATCACCTGTATCTAGCAGCCACATATTCTTGTATAATATTCTAAACTGTATGATTGACCTTTGTTCCATGGAACTAATTGTCTATGTACACTTTGTTCAAAGGTTAGAGGTTGGAGATTAAAAAAAAACATTTATTCTTGATTTATTAGATCATAAATGCAATAAAAACTGTAGTATTGTGAAATATTATTTTGACTGTTTAAAATTTTGATGATGATAATACAAAATTGTGCCTTTGCTAATCAAAATTATTTTTATTCTTTCTTTGTGATGTTCCCTTCATGTTAGCTAAGAAAAAAGAAAGTATTTTCGCATCTAAAACTTTAAAACATTTCAGCTGTAACAGATAGATTTGCTAAGAGTTATTAAGTTACCCATAGATCCAATCAGTAGCTTCATGACTAAACGCAATTAATTGCCTCCATTTCCTGTATATCTTCAGATAGCGATAGTGTTGACTGGAGAGAAAATATATGTATTATGCCACGGCTCAGTGATAATATTTGTGTTTAATGTGATTTACTGCTTCAGAAATAGATTTTGGTTCTATCTGATGTCCTTCCAAAGGCACAAATCAAAAGCATATGCCCTTGTCTTTTTCACAGCGATTAGTTTTTCACTGCTTTTCAAGCTGTTTTATTGTTCACCAGCAATGCTCAAAGAAGACTGAAAATTCCATCACTGAGACTTGCGTTAAGGTGAATTTGTATACACCGCTTATTATGAAGACTTTTTTTTCTCTTCCAGCTACTTCACAGAGTGTTGCCTGATATACCAGTATTAATATTTGATTAATTTATTTACAGCAAGGTGTGAGTGATCATAATGCTCAAGCTGGCAGAATACTGAATGATCTAGTTTATTCTGCATATAATTAAGAATCTAGTTTGAAATATAGATTTTATACAATATATTATAAACATCTGGGTCAGTAAAAATATTATTATTATAATTTTAAGTTAATACTTACGCAGCAGGGATGCAATAAATCAATCAAAAAGGGATAGTAGACATTGTTACAAATGATTAGAAAAAAACTTGTGCAATTTCTGTTTACAAAAGTATTATAGATAAAAATTTCCGTACTTTCCTTAAAAAAATATTAAACAGAACAACTGTTTTCAACATCGGTTTTCAAGAACATTTCTTATTATCAAATCACTATATTAAAATGATTTCTGAAGGATCATGTGACACTGAAAACTGTAGAAATAGCTGCTGAAAATGAAAGTAAATTACATAACTAAAAAATCTCTGAACGTTTCTCTGAAGAGAATTATAAAAACACTATATATATATATATATATATATATATATACAGCATATACAAATATATTATGCACACATTTTTTTGGTTATTATTTATATTTCATAATTTAAACACTTTAAAAACTAAAGTATATTTTTATAATATAGTAATGATTTATATATTTTTACTATTGCTGGGCAACTTATCGTAAAAGAACACATATTGGTATATGTTAAATGTATTATATAAATTCTAATATATATGTGTGTGTGTGTGTGTGTGTGTATATATATATATATATATATATATATATACACAGCATATACACATATATTATGCACACAATTTTTTGTTTATTATTTATATATCATAATAAATTATCAATAATAAATAGTATTACTTTTTCTGGGAGTTACACCACATTGCATTTTACAAACTGAACTAGCCTTGCTTTATACAAACATCAAATTATCTTAAAAATCAATAAGAAACTTATTAACACTAATATACAGTATTGGGGAGCTCTATTATAATATATTAGCCTAACTGCTTATTGTATGCCTCATAGTAATACTTATCCATGAGTGAACCAGGCATTAAAAGGACCTTTGTCCTGCTGTTCTTATCATAATGTGCATATGTGGTCTCCAACCAAGTGTTGTATTCTCTGTTTCATTGAAATGATTTTCTGTAGCAGCTCTGAATCAGTGTCATGTTTATCTGGCCTTGAAATCTCTCAGGAATGATTGTTTGAAGCACAGATGGCGGGGAAAGCGCCGTGCCTTCCTCTAGATACCAGCTACTGTTGCTCAAATGGCTTTCCTCGGCACATTTCTCACAGGCCTTCATATATCTCATCCAATTAAGTCCACAAGCCTATAACCTCCCAGACATGTACATCTCATCTCGCTTGTTTCTTATTTATTTGCTGTCTGATATGAAAAGAAAAGGGGGCGGGGTCTGTTACATCATAGTTTGTTTGCAGCAATTTATCCGAATGAAAAATTCTGAGCAGCAACCGTTCCTGATTTTTCTCTCTGCTCTGGTGGGAACATCAGTGGATGCAGGCTACAAATAAGTCAGCGCAGAGGGGGATGTGAACAGCACCTCAAACATATCCACATGCCCTGAAGAGACAGCAGTCCCCAACTGGCCAGAGGTTGACGTCTCGATGTCAGGCAGCCCTGACTAATTTATTCCAGAGAAGCGGTAGAAGGGGAAAAAAGGCTGATTTATTGAGATACAATAACTCTGCTGGGTAATTAGAGCGTGTTTGAAGAGTCAAGTCGGCTTCTGGAGTCTGGAGGGGCTTGTTTCAGATGGAGGGGTGAAGGAGGTTTCTATTCATAATCATTTTCAATTATTCACAATGTCTAAGGTCAGGTAAAGTAATCAGCATCCTCTTGTTTGGCTTTCAGTGACATTTTTTACATGCTACGTTTATACATTTTCGGAAAAAATGTGAGTGTCTCTTTCATTTCATCATCACATTTTTTATTATTGATCGTTTATTTGATATTTTACAGTAAAAGACGTGATAAATCAAGATTAATTTACTGTAATTTTGACTGGAGTATTTAAAAAAATATTAGATTAATACTAATTAGACTACCAGTACTACCACTAATTAGGGTGCAAAGGCCAATATTTGGTTTTGTAACATTATTCCTTGACCTTAGGGTTTATAAGTTTATAAGGCGACTGGCTTCTCTCTTGTCACTGGAAGTACTTTTAGGATCGGTTTTTAGGATTTTGCTTTCAGCTGCTCTTAGGTTGTTAGATAGTTGTATGTTTCATTTGTTTAGATGTGGTTCAGTAACTGGGGTTTTATGTACAGTGTGGGTATAAATGACGCCCCCTGTTTTGCTGATGATGAGAGATTGTACACACCACAGCAGTCCAGAAAGAACGTGGTGTCACTAGTTCATTACTTATATTGTAGGTGTGAGCATATTGTGGGGAGGCAAGGACAAACGGACCAACATTGCTGGAATGGCACACTGATCGGTCCCTTATAAAAGTGGAAATGTGTTGAACTAAATCCTATTATAGTGAGAAGATTTACTGAGCTATGAGTAACACTGGAGCCTTTGCTCACTGGTTGAACTGGGGTGCTTCATTTACTTGTTATGGTGCAACACCAGGTGCTCATTAAATGAAAAATCACCTCAACTGTTCTTCTCCAACTGCTTGAAGAACAGTCAGTGCTAAGTTTTGATTTTGTCAAATCTGTCAAAAGTGATACTTGGTTTACTTGGGATATGGGTCATTAATGTATTTATTGCAAAAAAAACACCTACAAATTAACATTTATTCACCCTGATGCTAAACCGAAACGGTTTGACTGACTTTCTGTCAAACACAAATAGACATTTCGAATGAACGGAGATTTGACTTTTAAAGTTGCAAAATGCTATCATAATAGTATCATAAAAACTGCTTGTTTGCATCTTTGGTAGTCATGTGAATGAATCACTTAAATTGATTTGTGAATGATCATTCAGACTGAACTCAATCTAGTTCATTGAAAAGATTTTTCATTTCATGACGGCTTTAATATTATTGGAATAAATCATACAGAAGACACTGTTCATCCTTATATTAAAATACACATATATATTAGGGGTGTAACGATATAATCGTATTGAACCGTTCGGTATGAGGCTTTCGGTTTGGTACGCATACGAACCAAACGATTCAGAGAGAAAAAAAAAGCGGTGTAAAATATGATATAATATTGCATGGGAAAAGTATAAAAAGCACTGCAGTAATCAACACTATTCTCTTGCAGTGTGACCAGTTGGATGGTATAAAATGTTAGAAGTCTTTCAAATGTAATTAGAAATGTAAAAATAAACACTAAACATGTGAACAGCCGAAAACAGTGAAAAGAAAGCTTCTGAATCAAGAAAAAAGGGCTCAATCCTAGCTTTACAGGGATTGAGTGAGCGTCAAGTTTCTTCTATCCTTAAAATTTCAAAGAAGGCAGTTCACAAAAAAATTAAACGAACGGGCATTTTTTTCTATTAGTGCGATTAATAGTTTTGAGAATGAAACCCAAAAGAAACTGCAATCTCTTATTTTTTTCCAGAGCTGTATATGGTAGGCCTATATGTGGTGGTGGGCCGGTTGGACCATAAAATGCCAGGGCCGATTTTTACTCCCAGTCCAGCCCTTACTAATCCTAAACCTATCCTAACTAGTCTACTGTGAGAGTTATAGACATGTAGTTGACATGTTACAAATATCTAGTAGAATTGTAACCGAAAATAAATTTGCACCAAAGGTAAACTATAATCAACAACAACAACAACAACAACAATTATATTCTGATTGTTTTGTATAATAAAGTTTTACTTAACTAGAGGTCTGGGGATTTTAGTTTATTGTCATGCAATTGAAACCTAGTCACATGCTGCATAATGGTTTAGTTGACAATCCCAATTAATTCATGTTTTCTGATCTTGATTGCTGTCATTTGTAACATTTACGTTTTTTGCACTTTAACTAATATAGGCTTAAAACTCATAGGCAGGGTTTATTTGAGCTCATCTAGCTTACCAATGTATTGAATGATTATATACATTACCGCAATCTGGTTTTATTAAATATGAACACTGGTAAAACTGATAAAATCTCTTCCAAAAATATGCACGTTAATTATTAATTCAATAATTGCAAATTATATTCTTGTTATTCTAATAACACAACACAAAAGACTAATAAAACACACTATATGCACAATGCATATACGTATGTTTCTTCACAAACCTCGATTGCAAACAATAAAGACGAGATTCATGTTTGGATTTATTACAGTACATAATAGAATAGAATAGAATAGAATAGAATAGAATAGAATAGAATAGAGTAGAATCATTGTGTGTGGTTGTGTTGGGAGGACCCTGCATGGCGAATTATGACACTACAGGGGTACCTTGAGTTTCAAAAAGCGACGCCAAAGGGTCCTGACCAAGCGTCAGTATGTGAGGAGTTGGGGTGAGACTGTGTTGGTGCATCATTATCAATAAATTAATAATACAAAGTTATCATAGAAAAGCATTTATTATTTATTTTTCTTTTTTTTTTTTTTAATCAAGATTAACACGCTTTATGAGATTCACCCCAAATACCCTGTGAGATCTTTTTTTGTGTGTGTGTGAAAGTCATTAAGCATAGTAACGGACATTTGAACTGATTTGGTTGTTTTTTTTCTTCAGCACACATTCTCTCTCTTTCTCTCCCTCTGTGTTTTGTAAGCCTCCGCTTTTTCCCCGTCATCACTGATTATGTAAGGCTGATGTAGGCAGCGAGCGTGCAGACTTCTCAGTGTGAATAAAAGAGCACTCTTTGTGATTGCTGTCTGGCCTGGCCTCATTCATCCACACAAGTGCAGAACTGCTGCAGCGTTGGACAGAAGGCAGAGTCAGTGTGGATGTATAGGACGAGCAGATATTGCTGTTTAAAGCTCATCCTGATTAGAATCATTAGGCATTTGATTGCAAATGTGTCTGTACATGGATAGAGCTAGAAAATGTCCAGTTTTCCTCTGTGTATTACAACACGAGAGAGAATCAGCCGCATAACTCTCTGATTTAGCCAGTAACACACAGCAGGAGGAGGACAGGATCTGCTGTGCTATTGGTCAAGTTTAATCATGTCTAAATTGGTTCCATATGCAAATTATACTCACAGTGCTTAGCAGCCAAGAGAGGTGATGATGGGGAACAGAGAAGGGTGAAATATTTCAGTGGCATCACCTTTAGCTATACTGCTAGTAATTATGATAAAAACATGATGGTTTATGGAGAATAATAACTCTGCAGCTCATAAGCTGTGCAATACCTGTCACAGGATTCATAGTTAATGTCATGAAAACTGTCAGAATGACACTGAGTGGATATTTCAATGCATAAAAAGACAACTATTTGTTAATCAGCGGTTAGCTGGAGGCAGGCTTTGTGTTTCACTGATTAAGGTGCATAACTCCCACTCCGCCAGCTGAAAGTGTGAAAAATCATACCAATTTAAGATTCTGAATCATCAGTTGAAAGAAAAGAATGTCGAGAAAGCCCCCTCACATGTGCACAGATGTTTACCTAACTTTCTAAATGAGGACACGCTCAGGGTGATCTGTTTTGATAACAGTGCTCTTATGTTTATTTGTTTGGATAAAAATACATCATCAATGCATGGGCAACTTCACTTCAAAAGGTTATGCCTTTTATGTGAGTAAAACTTTACCATGCAATCACTTTTAAAGATGCAAAGAGTTTAGAGGAAAAGGTTTATTTAGATTTTATTTTGGGTTTATTTTATTTTTAAAACTTTATTTTGATAGTCCACTTCAGACACTCATAGGGTTGTCATAGAAGGTAGGTTTGTATTTAGGTTGGTAGCTCACAGGCACGGCCGGATCAATGCACAGGCTTTATATGGCCTTAGCCTAGGGGCCTCCGCCTCCCAGGGGGCCCCCAATTGGTCAAAAAAAGAAAAAAACTAATATCCATTGGATTAAAATAAACATTTAAATAAGCGGACACTGATTGGGTGAGGCAAATTCGCCTTCGGTATATAAACGTCAGACACACGTCACTCACGCCACAGTTGAATAGCGATATTAACAGAGACAAAAGATATAGGCATAACATTGTGTTCCTGTCCTGTTTTGTCACCCCCGCTGTCTGTCTTTTTGGTTTCTCCCAATTCAGTTTAATTGTCTCACCTGTTGTTTTTACACCTGCCTTCACTTTTGTCTTTAATTTGTAACCCTTTAAATACCCATGTCTTTTCGTTTATTGTCAGGTCTTGTTAATGTTATGTTGATGTGTTAAAGTTCGCCTCGTGTCTTCCTTTTGCTGCCCTGACAGTGTTTTGTTTATTAAACCTTTTTGCATCTAGTTATTCACGTCTTCTGTTCTTTGCCTCACGGGAGGAACAGCGCAGTTCGTGACAGAACAAGACCTCGAATAGAGGATGGCGTTCGCTCCCGCGAGCGCGTGCATCCTCGCGGACTTCAGTTCACCTCGGCGGATTCCGTTGCAGGGGAGTCGGCTTGCTGTTCGGCGTGGTCCGCTGCTGGAAGCTCCTCACCACAGTGAACAGAGGACGAGCGTGCCGCCGCCGATCGTGTCGTGGAAGGAGGCGCGGAGGATCGCGGAGATCTTCGAGCTGGCGGTCAGGATGGCGACCAAGGAGGAGGATCCTGAGTCTCTCGTGCTGCAAGAACGCCCTCAAGTGCCCGCTCCAGCTACAGTGCCCTCTCCATCTCCAGTGCCCGCTCCAGTCTGGGCAGTCCCAGAGCCCGCTCCAGCTCCAGTGCCCGCTCCAGTCAGGGAAGTTCCAGAGCCCGCTCCAGATTCAGAGCCCGCTCCAGTCCGGGAAGCTCCAGAACCCGCTCCAGTCCCAGAGCCAGAACCGGTCCGTGATCCAGTCCTAGTGCCAGAACCGGCCCGTGATCCAGTCCCAGTGCCAGAACCGGTCCGTGATCCAGTCCCAGTGCCAGATCCGGTCCGTGAACTAGTTCAAGAGCCTGTAGCAGAGGACCTGCTACAATGGCCCGATCCTCCAGAGCCCGTGGCGGAGAACCTGCTGCAATGGCCCGACCCTCCAGAGCCCGTAGCGGAGGACCTGCTGCGATGGGCCGAACCACAAGAGCCCATAGCGGAGGACCTGCTGCGATGGCCCGAACCACCTGAGCCCGTAGCGGAGGACCCGCTGCGATAGCTCGACCCTCCAGAGCCCGTAGCGGAGGACCTGCTGCGATGGCCCGACCTGTCAGAGCCCGTAGCGGAGGACCTGCTGCGATGGCCAGACCCTCCAGAGCCATGGCGGAGGACCCACTGCAATGGCCCGACCCTCCAGAGCTTGTGACGGAGTCTGCCGCACTGCCTGAGCGGCCCCTTGAGTCTGCCGCGCTGCCTGAGCGCCCCCTTGAGTCTGTCACGCGTCCATTGCTCCCAGCCCCCCCACCCCATTGATATTGTACGCCGCAGGTGCGCCTTTGTTGAGGGGGGCGTGATGTAACATTGTGTTCCTGTCCTGTCTTGTCACCCCCGCTGTCTGTGTCTTTTTGGTTTCTCCCAATTCAGTTTGATTGTCTCACCTGTTGTTTTTACACCTGCCTTCACTTTTGTCTTTAATTTGTAACCCTTTAAATACCCATGTCTTTTCGTTTGTTTTCAGGTCTTGTTAATGTTATGTTGATGTGTTGAAGTTCGCCTTCAAGTGTCTTCCTTTTGCTGCCCTGACAGCGTTTTGTTTGTTAAACTGTGAGTATTTGTTTATTAAACCTTTTTGCATCTAGTTATTCACGTCTTCTGCTCTTTGCCTCACGGGAGGAACAGCACAGTTCGTGACATATACAATGTGTAACCGAAAATATGATAGCCGGGGGGCTACAGCAACCTGTAGCCTAGACGTCCCTGGCCGTGTTGATCCGGCCCTGCTCCCAGGGTACAGAGATACTTGAGAGACTGTTTAACTACACTTCAACAAAACAGTTCAAATCTGTGTAAAAGGAAGTTAGCATGCATTTATATAATACTTTTTTTTTTTCATTTGTTAACACTACTGGGTAGGTAAAGGGTTGGGTTTGGTGTGGGGGATATTTCCAACATAATTCTGAACCACCGCAATGTGGTAATGTGCCAGGGGTTCACATATTGATCCTGTGTTTTAGTACCACTTAGTGGACATTTCTCTTTGAAACTGGCGAAACATGCAGTAAGGCATGCAAAAAAAGTGTTACACATATGTACATATTTTTATGAGACCAGGATGCTTGAAACACAATCAAAATGACCAACCTGTCCCCCACCTAATATGCCTGTATAGGTTGTTTGTACAATAGAGGTGAAATGAGACCCATCAGACCCATCATTTTATCGGCCAAGTGATTCAGGTTTGGTGTAGCCCAGTTTGTAGAGAGATGCGTTATAAGACGTGATCATCGGTTTGAACCCAGAGATTCATAAAACCCTATAAATCAAGATTTTGCACAATTTTTGTAACAGGTAGGTTTAGGGATGGGTTAGTATGGCCATTTGTACAAATTAAACCTAGTAAAATATGTTTTAATCACGGTGAGATCGCTGTAAAAACAGGTTAGGGTTAGGATTTTTGATTGGTCATTTCATGACTGCCACGCGTAGCGTGCCCTGTCTGTCTGTATGTTGTTATTTCTCATGTCATGTGTTTCAGTGTGTTTGTTTACTTACCTGATCCCTTGTGTCTGCTCCTCACCTGTAACCCCGCCCTCTCATAAGTGTTTCACTCCCTTCCAGCCGTGTTTTGCCCAGGTGTGTTTGATTAGTCCTTGTATAAATTCCATGTCCCAAGTCTTGTTTAAATGTCAGTGTCAGTGTCAATAAAATACCAGATATACAGTACTGTGCAAAAGTCATAGGCCACCTAACCTACCTGTAAAGCTACTTGAAAAACTATGGGTAAGTGTATCTGTGGACAGAAGCATCCTCATTTTACAGCATTTTTACATGAGTGTCTTTGAACAGTACTGCAGCTTTCCAGGTTTTTTTTAACCGTGGAGACGTTGCCACAGTTCTTCTGGATTGACTCTGTCTCAGTTTGTTCTGTTACTTCATGTCATTCCAGGCAGACTTGATGATGATTAGATCTTTGTGTGGAGCATTGGCTGCTGTCAGACAAAAATCGCATTGCATTACTGTGCAGTAATTATTACAATTAATGACAAAAATAATATTTGGAAACTGAAACTGATATTTTCAACTGAAACGCTATCGCAAAAGATAGAAACAACCCACTTAAAACCAATTTGTGTTGCTGAAAATACTAGTGGCTTAAGACTTTTGCACAGTACTGTATGTCAAAACATTAGTTTAGGTGGTAACACTTCAGAATAGGGGGCCAGAATAATGCGTTAGTTAAGCATTAATTAATGGTTAATTTGTCCACAATTAAGTATTAGTTGAGCAAAAACACACTAGTAATTAATGATTAACTTAACATTTTAAGGGCCCGAATTATGCATTAGTTAAGGCGTGTAAACAACAACATGTAAACAACAACATGTTCACCACATAAGGGGCTTTAAATAAACTTTGCAACTACATGTCAACTAACATTTATTCATTTGCAACTACAGATCAACTCATTTGTTATCAGTATTAATTTATAATTCAGTTTATTAGCACATTCTTAGATTAGGGTTAGGAGAATATATTGACATGTATTTGTGAAGTTACTTATAAGTCAGTAGAATGTGTGTTGTGGGACCATCAAAATAAAGATAGACAGTCTACTAATACTCAAATGACTACAAAACCATTTAGCTAACAATTTAAAATAGTAACACTTGTTAACTATTAACTATGACTTTTCCATTAATAAATTCTTAATTTAAGTTACGTTTAGATGTTGAGTAGGATTATGGATGTAGAATAAGGCTTTAATTTGTGCTTAATTAGCACTGATAAATGGCTAATATTCTAGTAGTTCTAGATCTATGCATGCTAAAAAGCATCTAATACTGTAGATGTAAAAGTAAAATAAAGTGTTACCGTCCAAGATTTATGGCAGTCAACCGAATCTTCACACTTTTTGTGATTTGCACTCTTATTAATGCAGGTATCACTACTGTGCTGACCATGACCACCATCAACACACATTTGCGGGAGACGCTTCCAAAGATCCCTTATGTCAAAGCCATTGACATGTACTTGATGGGCTGTTTTGTCTTCGTCTTCCTGGCTCTGCTGGAGTATGCACTGGTCAACTACATCTTCTTCGGCAGAGGACCACAGCGGCAGAAGAAAGCTGCAGAGAAAGCCTCCACAGCCAACAATGAAAAGATGAGAATGGACCCCAACAAAGTATGTTTGAGCTTCACACACTACCAGTGTTTATAGTAGCTGCACAGTAACTTACGGGAATAACAAGGCGAATTGTAAAAATAGTGGAAACACTTTCTTTAGTTCCAATCAGAACATTTTTGCCATCTATTTATCTTTTTATGTTAAAGAGCTTTTACAAATACATTGATTTAATCCCATTGAACTGATTACATTCTCACACTGCAACTTGTCACATTTGGCACTTGGTCAAGACCCTTTTGCGTCGCTTAGGAAGATCAAGGTACCCCTTTTTAGTCACTTTTCGACACAAAATGTCCTCAGTTGTTTGTCTTAATGTAATGGTTTGCATGCAAATATAAATTTATTATAAAATTTTTTACTTTTATTTGAGCACCAAACCCCACCCCTACCCTAAACCCACCCACCTCTGAACAATATAAACACACACACAGGCAAATGCACTCACAGGTATTTATTGCACAAACTAATCATAAACAAGCAGTATAAACACATTACAAACAAGTCGTATCACATTCCAAGTCTTCTGAAGCCATACAAAGTCTTTATGCAAAGAAGAGAGTAAAACACACAGTTTTAATCACTAAAAATGCGTTCACACGCTGTCATCTCATTCAGAAAACATACTCCTGTCCCGTAGCACGACACAATCGATCACGAGATACACAGGAGCCCATAGTATTTCACAGCCAACGTTGACGTAAGGATTCTTGTAGGGGTATTTTTTGACTAAAATGACTAAATGACTAAAAAGGCGTTCTTTGGTCTTCAGAAAGCAACCCAGAAGGGTCAAGCGTCAAAATGTGAGGAGTTGGGAGTGTGAGAATGTGTTGTATAAAACGGAAGCAACGATCGCTCAAGTCACTGGAAATCACCATCTCTGATTATAAATAAATGACTTCAGGTGATTTTGTCGCAATAAATTGATGTCAATGTCAACGCCTTTTACTTGTGAATGGATGTTTTGATTGTTCTGTCTAGTCCGTATTCATATCTTCACCACAATTTCAATGTCTAACTTGATTGTTACTAGCATAAGACTGCCCTATAAAATCTGTATATTTAGAGTAGTTTGCTTGTTTGATAGTGACAGCTTTGGCTCTTCTTAAACACAGTCATTATTTTATGATTTCAGTTTGCAGTCAAATAACTAGTAGTCGGTTGGTTGTTGGAGACATCAGATGTGGGTTTATGTAAGGGTAGAGGTACTTTGCATTTAATATTTATTGTCAAGCCTTTGCTATTGTTGTTATTATTAGTAGTATTACTACTACTGCTACATCAGTAATGTGTGTTCACTCTCCTTTACGACATCAAACCTAATATATTTAGCTATTAGGAATATACATCAGGTCGAAATTCTGTTAAAAACAAATGACTTATGTAAGTGGCAAGAATAAGTTTGTGAAGAATAAATACTTTAATTGGATTTCTTCATTCATTAATCATAAAAAGTGCTTTGATGTTCTTCTAAATGATAGACAAACATCATCTGGCTGCTCTTGTGGTGTCAAAAATGACCATTTATTTTAAATGATTATACATTTTATGTAATGTAATGTTTATAATGTAAAATTGTATATTTTTAGTGGATAGGTTAAGGATAGGTGGATAGGTGGGCTAAGTTATATTTATGGAGCAGTGATGGTCTATTTATTAGCTGTTAACCACACAAAGCCTGGTTATTGGCAAATCTGCTCTTCTCTGGGAAGAGTTAAACAGGTATTTAACAGATCCTTTTACTAGTCCTTTAAATAGATTACAGAGAAACATAAAGCTGCTGAAAAGGTTTTAAAACCACTGTTAAAGACCTGGATCCTCGTGAATCCACAGTAAGACCTCATTTCTCTGTGACAAACATTATCCCAGTTGTGGTTTAGTGTTGCTTTGTTAAATCAGGACACTTAAAAGCCATTAAAGGAATAATGAATTCAAACGTGCATGAAGGCATTAACCTGAGACCTAACTTTCAATTTTTTTATGGTTTCTACATAGATGGCTACTCTGAACAAGCCATATAACCTCGAAGCTATAGATATATTCATGTGTTGTGTGTCAACACGAGGGTAGCAGAGCTCTTTACCATTTAAAGAGTTATTCACCAATAGGCTCGCTGTGAACAGAGCTGTTTTTGACATGGTAATTGGATTGGAAAGAAAAGTTTGGAATTTGGTATCACTTTTATGTTAAGGTGGCATAATACAGAGTAATTATTTTCCATTATAATTTATTTATTTTTTTTATTATTTGTTTTCTGAATGAGACGTGCACGTGTTAACGGAGCGGGATAATTTTTAGTGATTATATATATATTTTTTGACAATCTTTTGGTAGCTGTGTAACAGACTCATTCTTTAACAAATGTGAGTAACTCTTTATTTTAAGGTGTCCATAATATAGAGTAATTACCTAGTAGTTGCGGTTGTACTTACATAAAACAAAATGTACTTACAGTATCATGCCGTTATGGAACAGTTTGCAATTATGCAGATGTAATAGGCTGCTACTGTTACACTTTTGTAACACTTTTTGATCTGTTACACAGCTACTTAGGTAAGATTGTCACATGTGCTTAAATACATGTAATATATTTCTAATTACATTCAAATTACAGATTATTACACAGGCATAAGCTACTTAAAATAAAGTGTATTACGATTGTACTTAAGTGTACGTTTCTGTGTAACAGACTCAGTGTGTAACATATGTGTAACAGTAGTTGTCTATCACATCTTCATAATTACAAACTGTAATTAAAGGCTGTTCCATAACATATATTTTATTTGACGTAAGCACAATGGCTACTACTAAGTACCTATTTAGGCAATTACTCTGTACTATGGGCACCTTAAAATAGGAATTTTAATCAAAGTACACTTCATTTTTGTCAAAATGTGTTACCGGATGTTTAGATGCTGTGGCGTAACCTAAAGAGAAAGACAACCCAGAAATGCAGAGAAATTCAAGGGTACTCTATTGTCTACTCTACAATCTTAGTATGTGAGTGAAGATCAGACATTTAGGACAAATCAAGGCAGAAGTCAACCCAGATATTTGGGTTCACAAATGTATTGTTGCCACTGGGAGATAAATGTGATGCATTTAAAAAAGAAGCACTCAAGCTTTATCAGATTTTTTATTTATTTATTTGCCTGACTGGTCTATCATTATTTCAGGAAAAACATACTGCTTATGTCAGGATAATGCTGGCTTATAGTATTTTATTGTTAGAAGATAAACTAATGTTTAGTTGTTTATATATTTTATATAATTGTAACACAGAGACATAGATCAGTAATTCTCAGCCAGTTTTGCTTCAGGGTCCAGACTAGGCTTTTTATTATTGGCATTTAGAATTGTTTTCGCCTGGATCTTTTAAACCCTATTAGAGCATAACTTGTTTGTTTGTTTATTTATGTATTTATTAGTTTGTTTTGCATTTGAAAACCACTAAATATAATAGATGAAGCAATAACAGCACTCATGGAACTGGTCAAGACTCTTGGTCTTTTAGTTTGTTGAAATTGTGATGATGTTTCGCTGCTGCTCAGATGTTGTAAATTCTAATATATAGGATTTTAGGATTTTGGGTCATATTCCCCAAAATGCCAGCATTGCCTCACACTCTTAAAGCCAACATGTAAGTTTCACCAGCTCTCTTGAAGTGAATGCTTTGACGGTGCTGATTTTGTATGCTTTCAGTGGTTGGTGGGAAATGTAGTTCAGAGAGACGATGCTCTGTATGCCAGAATGAAACAGAGGGATATTGACGCTCATGACTCCATGTGGGAACCGATCTTTATGGATGATGCAGCATTAGGACTAGGCGATTCAAAAAATAAGGTACTGAAAAAAGTTCATCAAGAGAACAACGGCATCCAATGCAGCAAATTAAAGCCTGTTTCCTCTTAAAAGAACTGTTGACCAAACAGATAATTCTGTCATCATTTTTACGCTTTCATGTTGTCTAATGTTCTTTTTGGGAGAAAGTCATCAGTGGTCTATGATAAAAAAATAAATAAATAAAACGGTATGTATTCAGATGACTGTACACAAGTCATATGCACTACTTTTATGGGGTTATTTGTGTCCTATTGTAGCTCATCAGCATTCTGTCTCAGTTTTGCGTAGCAAAAAAGACAGACATGAGGGTGAGGAAATCATGACAGAATGTCTTATTATTTTTATTTATTTTATTTTTTTGGTGAATCATTCCTTCATTATTCACTTCAAGAGCACAACCTATTTTTTCTCCATCGACATGATCTCCTCTTTGTTTCCCTCCTAACCACTTAACCAAACAAATGTTTTAAAACTTTATATAGTTCTTAAAAAAGACTTCAGAAAGTGAAATGTAGAAAGAAAAATACAATATGTTTTTGAGGGAGAACAACTGAAAATGGACTTTTTGTTTGTTTGTTAGATTTAGATAAATTTCAGTTTAGTAAATAATGTGATACCCTATTATTTGTCATCAAAAGGATATGATTTTGTGGCCATATATAGCATAAATACTATCACGTGTACCACCATGTCTTAAATTGGCTTTCCATCTCCATGTGTACCGACCCATGTCCACTGTGTTATTGACACTTTGTTGATTTGTCTCAATATGTCTTACCTACTGCTTTTCAAGAAAAATCTTTAATATTTCAACACAGTATTTAAGTCACCATTTGATTTCTTGTTTTGACAAAAAAAAAAACAGTTTGAAAATTTATCTCAAAAATCTGAGATTTTATCAGATTCCAGATTTTCAAATAGTTGCATCTCGGCCAATTATCTTATCCTAACAAACCATACATCAATGGAAAGATGATTTGTTCATCTTGTTGATGTATGCATCTGCTGCTGCTTCGGGATCGTTGCTCCTAAATATCTCTTCATGTCGCACACAGTAGTTCAATCACAAATGCAACTAAAAGGGTCCCATTGAAGAGCACTAAAAGAAATTGAAAATGAAATTGTTATCAGTTCTAACCTATTGTCTTTATAACTTAGATGGACCCGCATGAAAACATCCTTCTGAGTCCTCTGGAGATCAAGAATGAAATGGGCACATCGGAGTTGACCCTGGGTCTGGGTGACCCACGTACGACCATGTTGGCTTATGACAGCACCTCGCTGCAGTATCGAAAAGCCGGCTTGGCCAGACACAACTTTGGACGTAATGCACTGGAACGCCATGTCGCACAGAAGAAGAGCCGACTACGGCGGCGCACGTCACAGCTTAAAATCACCATCCCTGACTTAACTGATGTCAATTCAATCGACAAGTGGTCGAGAATGATCTTCCCCACCGTATTTTCCTTCTTCAACGTCGTTTACTGGCTTTATTATATCAACTAACTGGATTCTCAACTGCCACATATTTTTATGTCCATATACCCTTCTGTCTGATTTTGCAATACAAGCAGGACTTATGTTGACAACTTCAAATCAGGACTAAATCCCTTCGACCTTGGGTTCACCTTAATTGCTGGCTGACACGATACTCTAAAGAAGCTAAGAACAAATGGTGCCTGCTCCAAAAATCAATCGTTTTCAGTGCACTTGTGTTGGGTTTGATAGAGTTTTATTTATCATTATTATTTTTTTTAAATGATTTTTTTTAAGGACTTAAAAATAGTTAGGATTATCAAAATAGTTACTGCTTGTAAATTAGTTATCTTTATACTAATTACAAAAATCAAAGACAAAACATGGATGTCCACAATTCTTTCCCCTTTTAGTCATTTCTAAACGAGCAGCACTGAATAATTTAATATTTATATACCTTTGTTTGTAATCTTTCCTGTTTTGACGGTTTATTAAGTGAATTATGAATAGTTTTAACATAAGGTTGTATTTTCTACTGTCCTCTACTCACAGATAGTTTATTTATTCAAGAGAATTTATTATACACCTTTACGTAACCTAATTTATTTTGATAAAACTTTTCACTCAAATACTGTACTCTGAATTTTATCCACACCTTTATATTTCGACAATACTTGTTTTATCTTTAATGTCATGCTATAGAAATCAAAGGCATTGCTACTAATAACACAATCCCAAATTTGATAGCACTCATAGATTTAGTTTGCTCTCCGTTAGCATTCCCACTCATTCTCAGGAGCACTCGGTTCACTTGAGCTGTAAATGTCACGTGACTGATTGCCATAAAGTGCAATGCTTATTGGCTGAACATGCACAGTCCCAGGTCTTTGATAAGTAGTGATAATTAAGAGCTGTGACATGAATGGCAGCAGACATGGAAAAAAATAAAGGGGAGAAAAAAAACTAAATAACATGGCAATTCCAAAACATGATAAATATTTGACCTAAGATTATATGCTAACTTTCTAAGTGCTGTCAAAGGATGCATTTTGCCTTTAAAATCATGTGGTTAAATCTACCAGCGCTGATAGATGTAATTATCATCCTCATTAATTACTCATCCTCATGTTCTTTCCAAACCTGCAAGACCTTTATTCATCTTTGGGACACAAATTAAGATATTTCGGATAAATCTGAGAGGTCTCTAAGCAAGGATCCTTACACGATCAAGGCTCAGAAACGTAATAAGGACATTGTTAATGTAATCCATATGACATCAGTGATTCAAACGTAATTTTACGAAGCTATACGAATACGCTTTGTGCGCAAAGAAAACAAAAATAATAACTTCATTCATTATTTTGTCTCCTCCATGTCACCCGATATTGCCATTTTAGAGAATGTCACATACATAAACAACATACGCAACATATGTACGCATGCATGGATTCTTCGTACAATTACTGTACAGTTCAACCAATAATGTCACATGGATTATTTTAGCGATCTCCTTGCTATGTTTCTGGACCTTGATCGTGATAATTCCGGGCCTTACAAGTTTGGGACGGCATGAAGGTGAGTAATTAATGACCGAATTTTCTCTCCCTTTAAGTTGATTGGATTTCAGTTGGTTTCATTGGGTCTACGGTGTGCTTAATCTTATGATTCTTGTAGGAAACACAGCTCAGCATGGGTTGACTGAATGCTGACCAGCTAAACTTTGACATCTTGGGCCAGTTTTACTAAGAGCTTGCCTCTTTTGGCATTAGTACTGTCAGGATTTAGTAAAGACACACAGTGACAAATCAGTCCTGAAACGGCATTGACAGTTATTTTTGTGCCTGACCTTATTTAATATGCGTTTGTAGGACCTTCCCTTTCTGATACAAAATTTATGGGAGAAGAGTAATAAAATTAATCATGCAACAAGACTTACTAATGTTTGCACTACAAATATCGGCATTTGAGCCATTATTTAAGGATTGCTTTGTGTGAGGATCAGAACATGTTTATATGGCTTCAGAAGACTTGAAAAGCATGTGCAGTACTTTAGTATAGTTTTTCTCTCTCTCTCCTCAGCAGTCATCTGTAACTGTACTTTTATAAGCCCGTTACATGTTTTAAACGGTGGTTAAATTTAGGATTGATGCTCAAATAGATCAATCAATATAAAAATATTTCTACTTTTACAAATGTATGCAAAGGTTTAAATACATTAGACATATTGGGTCCCTCTTATATTAGGCATCCTTGAATAATATCTGCTTACCTCTATAAAATCTTCATTGTTAGGCATAGTGTACTATGTCTTAGTGTTGTATGGAAAACATGCTATTAAGATGGGATACAGTTAATGTTAGAGACAGGTTTGTATATATATATATATATATATATTAGGGCCGGGACTCGATAAAAAAAAAAAAATCGAATTAATTAGTTTGTAATTAATTAATCGAACTTAATCACATTTTAATCGCATATAAATATTTGACTTGAGAACAGTGAGAAGTAAGTTTTTTCATATGGATTTTTAGTATTCCATTAAATAATGACTGAATACATAAGATTAAGCAACATAATATTCTTTATTTTTGATCAGCCAAGTCCAGCAGACCGGTGCAATATTGTTTTTTTTTTCAAGTAAAACACAATACTTCAACAGGGCTCTCAAGTTTTAGCAAAAGTGTGGAGTGAGATTTGATCTGCCACAAAATATCTGCACAGCAGCCCCTCCGGCCCACCCACTTCTCTGAAGTTATTGCTAGCAGTTTAATTTTAATTACAAATTTATCAAAAATAAACAGATACATTTGGTGCCAAAAGAGTCAACCGAACAACTGAGCCAACTTAATGTACATTCATACTGTACACATAGAGTAAGATTGCAGAAT
>JAUCNO010000425.1:2267646-2279591 GCA_032353835.1 Enteromius viviparus
ACCCAGCCGCGACTCGGATCCCATCGTTCATCTTTATGAGCCGTTCAAAAGAATCGGTTCGTTCGCGAACGTCACATCTCTAATGACAATAAAGTTGAATCTAATCTAATCTAATAAAAGAGGCAGATGAACGCTCTGGGAGACGCATCTCAATGCTGCATAATGCTAACCGACTTACTTTGTCTTTCTCTCACCTCCAGAGTTATTGCTGTGACTGCTTGGCCCTGCCACCTCACTCACAAAGGAAGAGCACCGCCTCACGGATCACCACACACTGGGAAGAGGAGAAGGATTCACCGCAGCACTTACCTGAAGTTTCATCGCACAGGCCAAGTCACTATTTTCACTTTTTTTTTGTTAATAAACACAGGGGTTAAACACAGTGACACTGTGTCATGTCATCCTTCGCTGTTGGTCACAGTAGGTTGAGGCACAGATTTCCAAGCCTATGTTTGTTACATTTATTTGCAAGCACTATCTGCTTTGATCGCAGTTCAGCAACAGTTTTAATTAGTAATGTTAATTTGCATAGAGAAGAAGAGGGGGCAAATATAAAGAGTGGAATAAAATAGACATCACTATAAGAAATATAAATTCTGTTCTGTTTCAAGTAATTCTCTTGCAGGAATGTTAAGCCACCTGTCACCTGACACACAATGATATGAAATGTTCAAGCAAATGCACATTTCAAGAAAATGAAAGTTCTGCATTGCCCAGTCAAGGTTCAGATCTGAACCTCATTTGAAACGATGAGTCAGGATCTGAATGTAGATCATGCTCAAAGCCTAGGATGAAGTACTCCACAGCAGTGTGAAACAAGGCAGTGCAATTATTGCTGCAAATTGTCACGCCCAGCTGGAGCTGCCAGCTAGAAACTGATTATGGCACTCCAGTTCTAGGACTCTTTATTGTGTTTTTCTGTTTACCCCTGTAGGACTTTTATTATAAATCTGTTGTCTCCACCCACCTTGTTTTTACCCAGACTTCCTATTGCATAAAAGTTCCTTTTGTGTTTGCCATCTCACGGTCTATTGCACTGTTGTCTTGTCTTGTTTTTCATTTTCATTTTTCTGTTTGGATTTACCGTTGCTGACCCTCACTCCCGTTTTGGATTATCACCTTGCTTCTCCCTGTGAACTCTTCTGGTTTGCTACCATTTACCGACCCATGCCTGGACACTGAAGACTCTTCTGTTTACCTACGTTTTTCCTGTTTGCTAATGATAGACCCTGCCTGTACGACCTTGTTTTGTCCAATAAACAAATGAATATGAATATGAATCCACTCACACCCTCGCCTCTCATTCATCACATAAATGATGGTATAACCAATTGTTAATTATAATTGTATTATATATATATATATATATATATATATATTACAGCAGTGTAACAACATGATGTACATTTATTCATTTAGTAGACACTATTATCCAAAGTGACTTACAAATGGGGAAAATGGGAGCATAAAGATATATGCAAGCGCCATAACAACTAAATCGATACTCAAGAAAAACACAGTACTCGTAGCATTTTATTTTTAAATACAGCATGTATATGTATATATACATATATATAAAAGATAATAGACAGAACAGGAAAAAGAATAGAACAAGGCCCCTTTTTTATTGATTTTTTGAAAAAAGAACAATTTGTTTTATTATTTATTTATTATATTATTTATCTGTTTAAACAATGTGGTATAGCATGCACAGTGCATATCAGGCAGTGCACTTTATTGTTGAAAGGCTTGACCTTTTCCCTTACATTATCTAATGTACTAGCCACTTGGTTTTAAGAAGTCTTCCAGGAGCCTTCATTCTTACATTAACCAATTACAGTATTGGTCAAGGCTCATATTCCAGCTCTGCTCGAAACATGCACAGGAAGCTTCTGAAGTGCCAAAGCCAGTCTGGCCACATATTACTGGGCCTAAATGATTGGTCAGTAGAGACAGATGAAGATGAATGCCTTTTTTAATCAAGATTGATAGCAAGGAGATTGTATTTCATATCTATATACTGGTGCTAGTCTAAGCTGCCCTTTGCTCAGTAAGCAGGATTATTTTTTAGACAAGCAGTGGTCTAAGAAGAGAAAAAATCCCACTGAAACCATTCAGTTTTAAAATATGTGATTCTACATTGATTAAAGTGTCTAATTAAACAGGACTAGATGTACAACTTTCCATTACTTTCCATGAAGTGGACAGATAGTGAAAAATGCAAGTTGAAATAAAACATTCAGATGGCTAAGGAGTGTGAAGTCTACTAGGATGCCACAAAGAAGATAAAGCTGTTTATTATCTAAAAGGTTTAAGAGCACCTAGTATCTCTGAGAACGGAGAGGCACAATGCCTCATTAAATCCCGGAAACACAAATTATCAGAAGTACATCCGCTTCGTATAAACATGAAAATCTATTAACGTAAAAAGCATCCAAGGCTGCTCTAAGATGGTCAACACGCTGGTAATAGATGTGCTAGCATAGCTCAATTGATTTTCGAAAGCACTGAAAGAAACAAAAAGCATTTACTTGTTCTCACATAAGTCTTCAGCAACACGGGTTGAAAATGGAAGCGAGTCCTCTGGAGCTTGTTCCAGCATGCCTTTAAAATGTTCTCGACTTGTTTAGCTCATGTGTGTCTCTTGGCAGTGTCTAAAAGTGTATTTCTCACTGGAACTTCTGTGTTATTGAAGAGGACGCCAGCTTTCTTATCACCTTTAATCAGACTGAAATTACGTGCCCACTGTGCACCTGACACACCAGAACATGTCTCAGGTGTGTGAGTAACTGTCTCATCTGCTGTTAGACCACCTGTGGAGACCTAGAGGACACAGAAGAGAGGACAAACTAATGCCGCTACAATGGTCCCTTTGAAACCTGTCCGCTTTCAGACTGCACTGAAGGACAGTGTGAAAAATAGTTAAAAGACAGGCATTGTGACACGACAGGCGTGCATCAGACGTGTTGAGCAATCACTAAGCAACCGTTTTCAGCTTTCACACTGACAGTGTTTCTGCTGCATTAAAAAGAAAAGAAAATTATTTCCTTGTTACTTTATTTGGACTGAGCCATGCTTTATAATCATTAAATCTCATTTTTATGATAATCAGGACATTTACATCCAAATATTAAGTTTAGCTTCAACCTGAAGCTAAAACCATAACGCAACTAGCTCTTGCTCAGGACCAGCTTAGAACCAACTAAACCAGCTCCCCCCCCCCCCCACAGGGTAGTTAGTGATAGCACACATGCATGTGCTAATATAACAACATTTTCATCTTAACAATCACTTTTTAATCTTGTGCAGAAATCAAGAAAATAACTCAACATTTATTTCATTTGAACAGTCCTAAGGGAAGCATCGTGGAAATCTGACATAAATATATAGTTATTTTAGGCGAACCTAACCCCTATGCACTTACATAAAAAATAAATAAATAAGTATGATGCACTTACTGTGATCACATTGTATTGTAAAGCACTTCTGTTGCCTTTGAGGTAGAAACAGGTATGGTAAGGGACAGGTTTGGTGGTATGGGTAGATTTAAGGTTGGTTTAAGGTGTAATGGCCCATCCCTTACTGTGTAATTACCCAACAGTGTAATTATAAATGTAATTACAAAAAGTACAATAGGTGCATTGTACCAAATTGTTAATTTAAATGTAAGTGTATAGTAGTTAAAGCTAACTTATATAAAGTAGGACCCAAGTTTGAGTTCCACTCAATAAAATCAGTTATTACACAACATTTTAATTCAGTGCATTTTGCTGAAATGAACTCAATTCATTGAGTAAATAAGAAAACCAATAATCAAAAACAGCATTGTAGTTGTGTGTACTATTTCATTACATCCTGTCATGTCTATCATGATTACATTTTCTCTTTGTCTTGTTTTGCACTTTTAAGCCCCTTCCTGTTTCCTGTGGATTTTGTAGTCAGTTTGTAGTCTGATTGTTCATTGGTTCTCATGCCATCCTATCATGTCCTATTCATCTCATACCCTGACACATCCCATCCTAGGAGTTTCTGCATAATTCATAATGTTCATCATCAGTTTGTTGGTATCCTGTGTTCATATTCCTCAAGTCAACATATAAAAACATGCTTCTGTCTTCCCTGTTTATAAATAAACATGCGTGTAATAGGACCAGTGGTCCACTTTTCTGATTTACAGGTGATCGTTCCTCTCTGAGTGTTTGCATAGAACTTATCAAGGTGATCTATGATCTCCCATCATCTTCAGACAACACAACTTTGTGTGGGCATGACAAATTCCCAGGGTACCTCCACGGTTGTATGATTTATTCTTGCAGGCCCTGAACGGTCCAATTACTGTTAACATTGTCGTTAATAATTAATCAAAGGTAGCTGTTTTTAATGATTTATGAGTTGCTTGCCACCTCTGAATTCATTAACGAGATTCTACATGCGTTACTTTTTAACATGTTTTTGTACTGCGACTCTTAACATGATTTTCTGATCTCTAATTGCTGTTTCATATGCTATTTTGCATCTTATGAACTTAGCTTCTGCTTGCATAGTAATTTGGTCTCAGAGGAGGTTATTAAGCACAATTATAACACAATCCTGCAAAGGGTGATGACACTCAAACGGTATTTACAGTCATTCTCATCAGATTTGTATCAGGGGTGGAAATCGAGCCAGTGTCTCTAAAGCACTTCCTCAAAAAACAATAAAATTCAAGTAAAACTCAACTGAGAGAAGGCAGTGCCTCCATTTTATTGTGATCGGCTGGTGTAAATGCTTGTAGTTACATTTTTACATTGCCCCACCTTTTACAAATCTGCTTACCACCTAAGTAAACAATTGGGTGTTAAATATTGATTTTAGTTGAAATATTTAAGTAGAAACATATGCATATACAAAGCCAACTACAAAACAACCATCTTAGACTACTACAGAACAATCAGGCTTCAAAAAGCCATCAGATCTTAGTAAATGGGAGGTGATAATCATATCCATAATTTCCCCTAATGTACCTATAATAATAAATATTATGCACTGTCAATTTTGGACTGAACTATGTTGCTTTGATAGATTGTTCCCTGCCAGCTGACACCCTGTATAATGAGTAGATTAACAGTATTGCTATAGTGTTTTTTGGGACACTGGATCGGTTATCTGCTGCCAGAGGAATGAAAAGGACAATAAGAGTCTTTCTTCTGCTGCTGAAGGTCACCTTTGTCTCATAAAGCTTTGTGACTATAGGAAATTAGGATAGGCCTGATCTGCTCAGAGCTGATTTTCATTCCATTAGTGGAAGTCAGAAAGAATCAGCAAAGACGCCACTTTAAACAAGTTCATCTGAATTCAAGCTTGCTAACCACTTCTCTCCTCAATCAGTCATAGCCTTCAGGATGTGGAGGACATTTTTTTTTACCACTCAGTTTGGCTTTACATAGCAGATTAAATGAACACGTCAATTTGTGAATGAAATAACGCACGATTAAACAAGGGGTCACCTAATAGTGTAACGCTAAACTCTAAATTTGATGGATTTAGTCATTTTAGTGGGAATATAATATAATATTATATACTATAATATTAAATTTGAATACATTATTAAATTAAATTAAATACAAAAGCCTATTCTTAATGTGCTGGTCTTAAAAGAGAGAGAAGAAGGAAACACCACTGTAAGAAATCTACACAGGCAATGAACTCAATGAAAATAAATGTCTTAATGTGTTTTAGGATACAGAGACCACCGTTGCAGAAGACCACCATCTTTACTGTACCCAACGACACAGATATTTCTATTCCCAGAGGCTCAGAGTAAGCAAAGAATGGGTGACCAGAGTAGACAGGGATTTATGTGGTCTGCTTAGCTCCACAGTGTCTTGAAAATGGTGTACTAAAAGCAGAAGTAGTTCACTTAGTTTTTATGGCAATAATCTATCAGATTAGAAGGTGATATATGATTTTTGCTTTCAATAAGAGAATGGATCTCAGCAGACTTTGCTTTAGGACCGATATTGTTTGTCCAGCAAAAGCAAACACAAATGGCCTTAAAACGAAACACTGGATTTAAATATTTCACAAATTTACCACACATGTACTGTAGATGTTTGTTCTTTTACAGTTTGGATAGACACACAGCTATTTAGTGTCTCACAGTGTGAAATACTATATTTCATCTTTAACATTATCTCTTGTATAATGTATAAATGGGGCCGTGTCAGTTCAACACTGCTGTTACCTTTTTGTCATCCATGCTGACTCCCTCTGCGCTAATAACATACCCCAGAAAAGAGATGGTGGGAAGATGAAACTCACATTTATGTAGTTTGGCATACAGGTTGTGTTGAATTAATCGTTGGAGAACAGCCCGGACGTGTTGAATATGCTCTAGATGGTTTTCAGAATATATCAGGATATCGTCAATGTAGACAATGACAAACTTGTTTAACATGTCACGGAACACTTCGTTTATCATGGCTTGGAACACGGAAAGACTATTTGCTAATCCAAAGGGCATAACTAGATATTCTTATTGTCCATTTGTGGTAGAGAAAGTGGGAGCGTATATCGATACTTGACAGTCACCTTATTGAGAGCTCTGTAGTCAATGCACAGCTGAAGGGAACCAACCTTCTTCTTCACAAAGAAGAACCCGGCCGAAACAGGTGAAGTTGAGGGACAGATGAATCCTTTAGAAAGCTCCTCCTCAATGTATTGTTCCATACTCAGTGTCTCTGGTTTGGACAGGAGATACACCCGGCCTCTGGGGGGTGTAGCGCCTGGCTGGAGGTCGATGGCACAGTCATAATTGCAATGAGGAGGAAGCTGTGTAGCTTTATATTTGCTGAAGGCGATGTGAAGATCATGATAGTGCTCAGGTAGGGTCTCTAGGGTGACTGCTTCAGCCCTGCTCTCTAGAACATGAGAAGAGGTCTTTTGTGGATAATTTAGACAGCGTTCTTGACAGGCAGAAGACCACTGTGAGATTTCGTGCTCCGTCCAAGAGATCCTGGGGTTGTGTAACGTTAGCCATGGGTGACCGAGGATCAAAGGGTGACTGGGTGATTGCGTCACATGAAACTGTAACACATCCGTGTGAAGAGAACTAGTGATCAAGGTGACCTCCTCTGTGATGTAGTGAATCCTTCCAGTTCCAAATGGTCTTCCATCGAGGGCTGCCACGGAGACAGGATGAGAACAATATGATGTGCGTTAGCAAACTCCTGATCAATATAATTTCCCGCCGCCAGAGAATCCACAAAAGCCTTGGTCGTAATTTTTAGTCCATGCACAACAAGACATACATCTAACTGTAATGAAAATGACAGTGTGACTTGGCTTACCCGGGGGTTAGTGGTTTGAGGTGGTCAGGAAGGACATTGTGCTCTCAGGTGTCCTGACTGGCCACAGTACAGGCATAACCGATTGCGAATCCTCCTCTCTCTCTCTTCCTCAGTCAGACATGTAAATCCAATCTGCATCGGTTCATCAGTGGTGGTGTTGAAAAGCGGAATGGTGGAAGGGTTTAAACGGTGCCCTCTACAGGAACGGATGTGGTGATCGAGTTTGATTGTCATCTCCATGAAATCCTCCAAGGTTTTGCCTTCATCACGGCATGCTAGTTCCGCGTGGAGATCAGCCCTGAGACCACAATGGAACATGGCTTTTAAAGGTTTACCTTCCCATCCTGCCTGTGCCGCCAGGGTGCAGAATTCGAGAGCGTAGTCAGCAGCTGTAGAAGTGTAGGAAGTGCAAGTAATTCATCCTCAGGCTCCTTGCCGTCTTTAGTATGATTGAATACCTCTTTGAACTTGCGCAGGAAATGCAGATATGTGGGAAATGACATCAACTGCCCCTCCCATAGAGCGGTATCCCAACTCAACGCCTTGCCCGTGAGTAATGAATAGATGAATTATACTTTGCTGTCATCACTGATATAACTCTGAGTTTGATTGTTCAGATAGATAGCACATTGCAGAAGAAATTCCTTACATTTACCTGGAGAACCATCGTATTTTTCAGGGAATGGCTAGTCGTATGGGGTTGACTTGAACAGCGGGCACCACAGGAGGAGGTGGAGCGACCACTTCCACGGGCAAATCAACACGGGGCTGATTAATAGCTATGGTAAGAGCCTGCACGGAGCGAACCAGATACTGAGTCAAGCAAGTTAGCGTGTCCAGTTGTTGATGGTGTGCTGCTAGCATGGAGACTTGGTGTGTTACCTTAGTGACAACATCCTGTAAAGCCGCTGAATCCGTAGTCGGCGAAGTCTTCTGTAATGAAGTCCGGATCCATTTGAAAGGCTTTAATGATAAACAGGCAATGAGTCGAATCCACAGAAAACTGGTATGTCAGAGGCAATCCAATTGAATAGTCAAAAACATAGGCAGAGATCAAAATGGCGGGCAGCAAGAATCACAATCGGTAAATACAGTCCAGGATCATACACGGGTAGGCAAACACAGGAAGAAATGTTTGATGCATTTTTTTATTAAATTGCAATTTACTGTATCTTCTGTTGCTGTATGCAGCATGGATGTAGAGTCTCTGTGGACAGGGTTGCATGTAATTTATGTTCTCTGAAGCCGTTTGCATTTCAGAGCCCACATTTTTACTATTAAACATGACACCACTTAATGTGGCGTATAGAGATAAATCTGAATATAGATGTCTGCCCACATGTGAAAACCTATGATTTCTACTTACATTTCCCATTTATTATTCTTTTTCTGCCAGAAAATAAATTGCTATTTATACAAACATCAGTGGGAGTTATATGCATTAGTTACACAAGGAGTCACTGATCCTTTAATGGCAAATGCGAGTACATGAGTGAATAAGATGATTATGTTGGTGTGTGTGGGTTGGGTAGGGATTCTCCGATCATAGGCAGACAATTCAAAAAAGCTAAATTTAACAATGTGTTTTTGCTCAAGTGTTACCTAACTCTTTTTTGGGCTAATAGGTCATTAAAGGGTGAAATGTGCAAAACTGGCACGAGACCAGATTATGGCAGATTAACACATAATTACACAACATTTGCGCACAGCAAGAGAGCACTGTAGCTTGTGCCGGACAGTGTGTCATCCGCTGAGGAGAAGTGTAGGTTTTTTATTTCTAGCACATGCTCTCAACATGATGCCCATGAGCAGACCCAACAATGACTTCACCCTGCTATCTCACAGCATTAACACTTGTGCATTGAGATGTGTCGTGACATATTGTGATAGGAGCAGTTGTTCTCACCACAGGTATTCCATCAGTCATCGGGTGCTTGCTATGAAATAAAATGCTGTGTGTTAATGAAATATCAGAAATCAGCTTAGGTAAACAACTGAGCATTTACTGCACAAATACTCATTTGGGTTGAATTACTCTATCATGGTTAAACAATACTACAGATCTATTTGACAGTGGGATGTACAGTACTATTATAATCTACCCAGGATCATTAAAAATACAATCTTCGACCTACGTTTCTGCAAAACTCTAAACTCAAATAAAAAAGCATACCTATATGTGTGAAATGTTACATTTTCCAATTAAACACCAGAGGCAGTAAAATTCCAATTTTAACATGATGTGAATTTGAAAGTTTGCTGTAAAACATGCAGTAGGGTACATGCAGCTCTTTCAGAAACATCCGCACAAACGGTTTTCAATGAGATTGTTGATGATAACAAAGGTATCTGTAACCGTGGCACGTTTGTATTAGGTGGTACTGGTACGTATTCAATGTTTTTATAATGCTGCACAAGCTACTTTTTGTGGCCGTTCAGAATTCAAATATCAAGTGACTGTCGCTAAAAAAGATTAATGGTATGTCATAACATAACATCCTGCAACTAAAATTGGCCTTTATTAATAAAAAAAATGTCTCTAGTGTTTAATCTGGAAACTGCAGCGATTCATATGTATAGGTACCTATTTTCAGTTTTGCAGAAATGTACGAGGCACGCATTTCCATTGAGCCTAGGTTGGAAGATGTAGAATATCTATGTAAATAGATAAGCACATAATCCATTTCATAATCATTAACCTATTATCAAAAACACACACTGAGTGACAGATACAATCTAAAAATTAAAGGAAGAAAAAAAAATAAACAATGTGCAAGTTTTAAAAGCATTTTTAGACAATTTCTACAAAAACATGAATTTGAAAAAACGGTGATGCCATACACATATGTATTACATGTTCAGTCCAATGCAGGAGTTGGAATGCAGAATACATCTTATCTTTATTTATTTTTGCAGATCCATGTGAACAGTACATGGAAAAATGCAAAGGGAAAGCTCTAGCGAGTAAACGTACCCTAAAACATAAACTCATAAATATATATTTACCACTATATATACACATTTATCACTATGAACCAGTTGTTTATGGGTATGCATATTTTTAACTATAATGCACATTTTCTGCATGAATGGACAGATTTTAGATTCCTTAATCTATTTAATACTTAAATTTAACAACATACTTACCTCATCAACTAAAATTGTGAGTTTATTGCGTCTTAGTTGAGAACCGATCTCAAAACTAAATTCTGAACCTTTTATAGTCATCCTAATACAACAAATCTAAACTTAATATTCTCTTTTAAGATTCCCAGATTATATGTTTCTAACCTGGTTGGCATTCTATTTTTACTCAGCCAAAAGTTTAAAGTTCCCTTAGAGCCCTTTTTTAGCTGCACTGGCATTGTGATGTGTAAGATCAGTGTAATTATCTCCGAGGTTGCCGTCGTCTCTCAAGCTCCAGTTTGACAGAGCACCTGGCATGGGCTCGGGCCAAAGACATCTAAAACTGACTTGCAAAAGCATGAAGTTGTCCTGTGGAGACCCAGCAAGTATTCTAGCAGATGGCAAGCGCTTCACTTGTGCCAAGAAGTGATCTTAAAGCCAGTGTGAGATAAACACATGAAAAGGAGGGATGTCCAAATCTGACCTCAGCCAACACGTCAGACCAGCTATGATATTTTGAAAAAGCTTTGATCTGTGTGTTGCTATTAAAAGCGGGGCATATGTGCTGGACAGATGCCTAGTGATGTGAACTGATGCAAATGTTGTAACACACTGTTATGCTCATGCATGCCTGCATCTATGATGCACATTTTGCAGCACATGCAATTAAAATGTACGATAAGAGGGCGGCAATGCATGACATTTGCATGATTCATTATTATGAAATAAGGCATGATCATATTTAAATGCTTGTCAACTTTGATTTCCATTAGAATTAATTCAACCTCTTAGCAAATTCAACTAGCCATGTGTCACACCGTCACTATCATCTGTCCTCGGATTAGCAGCTACAGACTGCATACAGACTGCTACAGACTCAATCCCCAACACCTGCCACCCGTTCCAATCACCTGATTATTAACACATGCACTACCCTCTACAAAAGCAAGCTCAGACATTCACTCGATGGCTGAGCTCAAGGTTAGACGCTCATCTTACCTGCCACTACTCGTTACCTGCTGGATCATTCTTGGAAACTTCTGTGGCTTGAAAGACTGTGATCTGAAAGGCTTCTGAAAAACTGAGTATTCTACTTACCTTTTACCAACCTGTGTGATTCTCTGATTCTCCTGAAATACTTACTTGAATATTTACCCTTGAGAGCCTGCTTGACTTTTGTTGTTCCTTTTTACACTGCACTTGAAGTTTGATGGCTGAGTCCACTACCAAAAGTGGCATCTTATGGGGTTCCATTTGGGCCAAAATCTCAAAAGTTGTATCCTGATCCAATTCTTAGTTTACTGCCGGGAGAGCCGTTTGATAATCCTGATCCAGCCCCTAGTTTGAAGCCAGCAGCAATAGTTCCTTCCCCCTAGATTACGGCCAGTAAAGCCAGTTCCAGCCCCTAGACCACTGGTCTCAAACTCAATTCCTGGAGGGCCACAGCTCTGCACAGTTTATCTCCAACCCTAATCAAACACAGCTGATCCA
>JAUCNO010000425.1:2279691-2290128 GCA_032353835.1 Enteromius viviparus
CGGTTATACTTTTTTATAACAGGGCAGCAAATGAACCAAACCCACCCAAACTAACTTGAACATAAACACACATAACACCCTTAATACAAAAACCCAACTGTCTTGCTTAAATGACACAAAATAAGTAAACATAATGTATTTGTTTTAAATAGACTTGACCTGCCATCGGTTCATTGGATAAACGCATTCCTCATTCCCAAGATGCTTTGCTTTATTCTACATTAGATATATAGATAGATAGATTATAGATTATAGATATTTTATTGATCCCCAAGAGGAATTCAAGAACAAACAAACAAATCAAATTGTTTTTTTTGTGACATATTCTTCAGGATAAACTAACCATGACAAAGATACAGAGCGTGAGCAACCGATATAAATATTGGTTGGACAATGATAGAAGATCAGTTTGTAGCAGATAAGTTGCTATATAACACGCTGAATCGCAAGCAATGGCTATATAGCTCTTTGTTATTTTTTTACTTGGGAGTGTTATATTTGCATTAATATAATCGCCCCCTCTTTGAATTTCATACGCCCCCTCTTCAGCGCTTCGCTGGCGCCGGCACTGCTGCTGATACTCATTTTGCTGTCTTACTAACCTGCAAGAGCCTTCAAGGAAGTCAACTGCATTAAAGTTCAAGCAGCTCACCCGAATACCTTCAGCCCATAGCGATTACGATCGTCTGATTCACATGAGACCATTGCACACTCACCTCATGATACTCAGTTGTCTTATTCACCTGTGTTCTCAGAACGCTGCCCGCTCACCTGTGTAAAAGTCTCCACAACCGGTTCTTCATGGAGGAAACTCACAGAACCTCACCTCTATACCCATCTTCACTGAGCTCACCGTTCTCTCAGCGATCACTTATCTCCTTCAACAAGTGAGAATACCTACTCCCTTACCTGTGTTAACTCACCTGCCTCACTCACATGTTTCCTCAGAACGCTGCACGCTTGTCAGTGTCGAGCTCTTCACCACCATCAACTGTGAGGAGAAACAGTCACGAGAGTTGACATCTAAGAGGTTGCTGGATTCATCACTCTGTGAGGAAAGGACGCTACGATCAGGAGATCGAGAGAGATTATTAGGAGGCACTGTCTATATCACTCATCGCTCCTTAGAACCATCCCACAAACGATCTGCTGATCTACTTTTATGAATAAACTTGTCACTACTTACCTTCGCATCTCCGTCTCTTTCCTACTGAGTGTTATAAGTACAAAGTTTAAGTACTCTTTCCACCACTGATGAATACTAAAGGACAGCTTCTAATATATATGTTTAGAACGATTTATTTAACTCATCTTGCTTTCGCTGGCGTAACCTTGTATGTGTGACGTGGTCAAGTGAAGGCGTATTTAGGGCAGATTTTACAGAAGTGTCATGAGGCTACTGGCTGTCACAATGGGCTGCGTGTGTACTGAGCCTCGTATTGAAGCAAAGAGCGGATGACACGATAAATTCAAAAAGCAAATATATTTAATGACAAAAACCAGACCATGAAACAAAAGCTGACGGGGCAGCAGAAAATAAACACAACGACGCTACTGACATTAACAAGACCTAACTAGAACAGAAAGACATCTGTATTTAAAGACATACAAATCAAAGGCTAAAGTGAGGGCAGGTGTTACAAAACAGGTGAGACAATGAAACTAAATTGGGAGAAACCAAAAGGACACAGACAAGGGGGGAAAACCAGGACAAGACAGACACGGAATGTTACATTACACCCCCCTCCCGGAAAGGCGCACCTGCGCCGATAGTAACATCACAAGGGAGGGGGGGCTGGGTGCTCTGGAGACAGGAGACCCTGGAGGTCGCACCGGATGTACGGCAGACTCTGGGGGCCGCACAGGGTGCACGGCAGACTCTGGGGGCCGCCATTGCATTGTACCTGTGCTGGACTCCATATCCCATAAATGCTCACAAATGCAATTCTCCCTCAAGGGTTGCACCCATCATTTATCGTCTATTATGGGAAACTTCCAGTGTCATGACTGTCATGTTCCATCCTGAGATGCACATGTAAAAGGAACATGGCCATTGAGACATCATATAGCTTTCAACATTCAATCTCAAATGGGAAGTAACTCTGCCAGTCATTTGCAATCTTTACACACGCTTCAGAAAAAAGGGTTTTAATTCCATTGTTTTTCACTCTCCGAGGAGTTTTATTCTTCTCAGCTCTGCAGTAACTATGGTTACCTTGTCTGAGAGATTTTCTGATACGTCCCCCCCCCCCCCCCCCATCACATTAGCAGTTCCCTTTTCTCTCGTTCTGTTTCCTTCTTAATAAAGAGCAGCTCACACATCTGGTGGTGAACATTTGATGAAATTAGCATTCTGTGACAAGTAACCATTAAAATAATGATGGTGCATAACTGTGGTCCTGGTTTAAATAAACAGACAGAATTGCCCATGGAAACAGAAAAATAATTAAATGCATATTAAAAGTGAACACCAAGATGAGAATGGATCTTTTACTTTTTTCAGTTCATGCAATCTTGTCAAGCTGTGGAGAGGCAGAGTGGGCGAACTGACTTGTTGTAGTTTCATCTTGTAGGCGTTACGTTAACTTATGCAAACCAAGATATTTTTACAGAATAATTTTGCACCTCAGACTTCTTGGTGATAATTGCTGCAAATATATCTTTGACTCTGCATATTACTGGTGTATATTGTAATCCGTGGAAGCCTTACGTGTTTGAATCATTTTAGACAGGAAATGTAAATTTTACAGAGAGACAGAAAAAGCACTGCTGCCGACACAGTTATAATAGTGACACAAGGCATGAGGCAAATGATTTATATTCGAATTACATTTTATAAAATAAATAAATGGTTATTATTGAAACAGAAGTGTGGAAGTTAACAGAAGTTAATGAATGCATACCTACATAGATAAGGCTTAATTCTTTTTCAGTCGACAGCATCTTGTTTAACTTGTTAGTTTTTCATTTACGGTAAACAATCGAAACCTATTTAAAGAAAAAACTGCCCTTGAAAAGTAACATTTATTTTTTACACCTCTATATAAACACATTTTACTGACAATCCAGTAATAGTAATTCCAAAAATAATGTATTTGCTTCGGTAACAATAGTTATAAAGTAACAAAGCATTATACTTATTGTATTTTACATAAATACTCATGAGATCAATTTTAAATAAATGAATTAGCTTTATAATAAATGCATAGGATAAAACATATTATCTAACTCTGAATAAAGCATAAGAATTTTAAAATTGCAGTAGCAATGAGCTCACTATTTTTTCATAGCATATTAACATATTAACAATGTAGAGAGCACAATTTATGAAGTATTGATTACCAACAAAGTAATAACTTACGAATTATTCATTATCCATACCACTTTATTTTAGGGTTTCTTAAATAGTTGATTATAAGCATGCATATTACTTGAAAATTAGTAATTTATTAGTAGTTATTAAGCACAAATTAATGTCTTATTCTGCATCTCTACATCCTAGCCAACACCTAAACTTGAGAGAAACCAATGAGAAACGAGTTCACACATACATACTGTCATGATCTGCTGGAGGGCCAGCTCAGGCCACAAGAGGGCACTCCAGCACCCCACGAACTCTGTGTGTGTTTGTCTCTGTTTACATGCCCGGACTCTTTCCATGAACTCATGTCTCCGCCCACTCGTCTGTTGTCTAAGTTATTGATTGTTTGCTCCACCCCTGTGACCTACTTTCCAATGTATAAAACCCCTTGTGTTTGTGTGTTTGTCATGGTTCGTTGTTTATTGTTTCCTGTTAATATTCTTTCATGTTCCTAGTTCCTTGTTACTCTGTTTGTTGGATTTCCTGTTTACGATTTCCGCATGGATTTGGACTACCCCTCTGCCTCTCCCTAAGGACTCCATTTGCCTGGTACTGTTACCTCTTGCTTTGTTTTCTACTCTGTTTTTGCCTTGTCTTCTACAACTATGTCTGCCGGTGATCTACCTTTGTTACCCTGACTCTGATCCTTATTAAACACTGTTTGCACTTGAGCTCGCACGCCTCAGGTCCCCTCCTTCGTTACAGAACGAACCATCAGAACAGAGCTCAGCACAGTGTTTGTTCTAAGTGAGGAAAAGGGGTCGCTCAGTTCATTGGATTTCTGTGTTTGGAGGATGAAGTTTTCTGAGAGACTGTTTGCGCTTGTGCGCAGAGACCCGCCGTTCGAGGACTTTGTTTTTGAGTTTATTCAGCTCGCTGAACGGTCGGGTTTCAATGACACTATCCTCACAGCAGTGTTCATGAGCACCGCACGCCAGTTGAGCCCCATCGAACTACCCCACATTACCGAGTTGGCATGGGTATCGGGAGTGTTTCTTTGCCTGAAGACCGTGAGGTCTCAGGGAGGAGGATTGAGCCAGGCTGCTCGGTCAACCCCAGAGACTCAGCACAAGATGGCGGCCGATCGCGAGACGCGGCACAAAATGGAGGCCGATAACGAGGAGGATCGCCCCGGTCCGCTGCTCCCACAACCTGTGCAGCCATGCAAAGCTCTACTGGTCCCACTGCCTCAGGCTAAGAGACTGTTTCAGGCCCAGTTGGTTCCAGTTATACAGCCAGGGGTGCTGTTTTCTGCTGAATGGGTTCAGGTTTTACAGCCTGAGGAGCGGTTTGTCACTCCAGTGGTTCCCGAATCGCCCATAGAGGGCGCCGGTGCCATCACTCAGCGAGAGGGGCTGAGGTATGTTCAAACAGTTAACGTGGGACAGTTAGGGAAGCTGTAGAAGGCCCTCACGATTCCTGGGGCACGGTACGAGGGACCATGTTCAACCCAGTCTGTCCCAGTTACGCAGCCTATCGAGCCACTGAAGGTCCTCGCGGTCCCTAGTCCACAAATAACGGGTCCTACTCCCATCACATGGTACGAGGAGCCATGTTCAGTCATGACGTCTGCGATTTGGGTTTTTTGTGTGGCCGGATCCACCAGACCCCGACTGTGAACCGGACCCCTGGTGGCCAGATCCGCCCGCACCAGCAGGCAAGCTGTCTCACGGTTCCCAGTCTGCATTTGTCGGGTCCCAGCCCCGAATCACGGTGCTAAAAGCCATGTATTATAGATCCCAGTTATGCAGCCTGCGAAGCTGCAGAAGGCCCCCAAAGGGGTCAAGCCTGTCAAAAACGGCTACAAGCCCTGTTACACAATACAAGGGGTCATGTAAGGTCCAGTCAGCCCTGGTTCCCCAACCAGTCAAGTTAATTGAGGCCTGTGATCCTGACTCAGAGTGGCCGGATCTGCCAGACACAGTCAGTGATCCTGAATCAGAGTGGCCGGACCCGCCAGACTCAGTCTGTGATCCAAGGTCCACGTGGCCGGATTTCAATCACACTAAACTCACCCGAGCTTCACAAGACCTGTCTGCCGGCGATCTACCTTTGTTTCCCTGAATCTGATCCTTATTAAAAACTGTTTGTACTTGAGCTTGCACGCCTCACGTCCCCTTCTTCGTTACACATACGCTTACATCTCTTCAAAGATTTTGATAGTTTGACATAAAAACAACAAGAAAGTCCATTACCATGCTGACCCTTCCCAATCCAAAGGTTTATAGCATATCATGACCTTTTTAAATGTGCAGTATTGCTGGGGAATATCTTGAGATCTGCACCTTTGATATTTCTCATTTTTTGAAATCTCAATTTAAACATTTTTCTCTGAGAGAGGTATCTTTCTAAAGGCCAAACTTTCTCAGTATGATTTTCTTCTCATGTGGTACTAACACCTATCAGCTTGTGTTTACTCGTACAAAATAAAGATTTTTTGATGCATCCCAAGCGGATTTCGCAGCGTTAAAGGTCATAGTAAAAACAGTCATCAGCCTTTTTATTGTGCAACACAAACAATACTCCACCTTTAGAGCAGTGCATCACAGAGCCTGAGGCTGTTTAACTGTCAAATAAATAATGTTTCAGTACTATTTCAGAATAAATTATAGAGTGTGAGATTTTTAATGATACTATTGGGTGAGTTTTTTTCTTCAGGTACATCATTAGTAAAGACAAAGATGAGTTAGTAATTGTGTGCACTTATAACCTAATGCGGTTGCTAGCTTTTTCAAGGAGTTTTTTGCTAGAAATAAAAACATTCAGGGCAATTGATAAACTTTAAATGGATATAAAGTTACAATTAAACCAGTAAATATTTTAGTGTTTGATTTTTTTTTTTTTTGCTAAAGGGTAACTAATTGTTTCATCTAAATATTTCCAGAACCCTTCAGACAGAAATAGAACAGCAGGAGATACAGTGACAATAACAATGTTGGTCTCACTTTGTTATAATTCTGTCTGTCTGCTCTCACCCTCAGCCACTAACTTTCACCTTATCAACCACTGACTCCATTTCCCAGTATGCTTCACTCCTGGACTAATCACACAAACCTAGACCAATTACACTCCTGCAGCTCATCACTACACACACATGAAAGCCAGTATGAAATTCCAAAACGTGGTGAAGTCCTGATTTGGAAAAAAAATAAGAGACCACTGCAGAAAAATCTGTTTCTTTTGGGTTTCTTCTTAAAACGGTTTATCTCACCAATACAAATCAATGCACTTTGTTTAATTTTTTTGTGAACTGCAGTGTTTAAAAATATTAAGGATAGAAGGAACTTGACGCTCACTGAATCTGTAATAAACTATATCTGTGTCTCCGTTTCAAGCCTGGACTTTCTTATCAATGAACTCATGTCTCCACCCCCTTGTATGTCACCATGGTTGTTGATTATCTCCTCCCACTGACCTAATTCTTATGTGTAAGTTCCTGTGTGTGATTTCGCTCATCAATGTTGGATGTACGTGTGTTTTTCCCCATTCGGGTCTCTCCGTGTTTCCCTGTGTTTCATTGTTTGGTTTTCCCATTGCCAACTCTCGCTACCCACTCTGGATTATTCTCTTGTCTCAGCCTCGGATGTTCCTGCTTGCCGTTGTTTGACTCTGCCCGTTTCAACGCTGTTTTGACTCTGTGTGTTCATTAATAAACATTTGCAAATGGATCCGCACATTCCTGTATCTCACTTGTGACAGAATCCTTGTGCCAGTAAAGCTAGGATTGAGACCTTTTTTTCTTGACTCAAAACCTTTCTTTTCAATGTTTATGGCATGTTTAGTGTTTATTTTTAAATTTCTAATTATTTTTGAAAGACTTCTAGGATTTTTTATCATCCAACTGGTCACACTGCAAGAGGATAGTGATAGTTTATACTTTTCCCGTTAAATACATTTGGATTCAAGTGCTCACCAAATAAGTACCTTAATAGGTGGAGACACCCTCCGGGGCAGAACAGCGGAGGGGCGGAGCAGGCGGCGGAGACGCCCTCCTGGTTCAACCAGACCACGAAGAGACTCTCCTGGACGGATCTGGAAACTGAGCTGCATGGAAGGGCACAAACAGGTTTATTTTGGCCTCCTCTGCTGAGTTAGTACCTGAAACTGGGTTGAGCTGAGGGGTTCCGACGGCCAAATCAGGTTCAGAGGGGTCGATGACAGCGACAGTGCCAAGATCAGGTTCACTCTCTGGAGTGTTAGGCTCAGAGAAATCAGCATCACGTACCGGTTCTGGTGGCTCAGGATATGAAGAATCACAGTTCATTTCTGGTTCAGTCCATGAGAAATCAGCTTCATTTCCGTTCTAGTCTGTCGTTCTGTCACGCTGCGGGTGTGTAGCGATCCCGCTTCTCAGTGGACAAGGAGGCGAGGAGACAAGAAGAATTCCAATGAATGTGAAACATTTAATAATAAGCACAAAGATACTGATGAACATGCTGGGATCAACGTTGACATGATTTGGCAGACGAAACATTAACGGCAGACAACCAGACATAAAACAAGACATAGTTAAATACTAGATACAATCAAGGGATAAAGGGGAACACCTGTGAACCATTAGTCCGAGGCGGCTACGCATTCGGTGGGTGTGTTATAAAACTCCACCTTCTTTGACGTGTTGTCTGTCTAGTCTCGTCTGTCTGTTTTGTAGTCCTGCCCCTGTCATTAGTGTTTGACTTTATCCCAGCCGTGTGTCCAAGGTGTTTTTTCTGTTTCCCTCCACTTTTTCATTTGTATTTAAACTGTCATTTTGAGTTCAAGCTGTCGGTCGTTGAATGTTGTAAATGTTGTAAATGTTGTAAACATTTTTCAGCGAAAGCAATTAATTCCTACAAATAAATTATAAAAAAAGTGAATAAAGCAAAAAAATAACTTTGTTTAAAGTATATCAGAACCGTAAGACACATTCTGTCACACTATACTGTATATTAAGGTCACCAAATTAAAGTGTGACGCATTTTTATATGCAAACACCGTGATAAAGACTGCTTCATTAATAAGCAGTAAAGTGATGTGACTACAAATTTTCCAACTGCTTATTACCTTAAAAGTAAATGGTGCAACCAAAATTATGTCACTAGTGTAAATATTATCTTGCAATCTTGTGCTGGTCATAGAAACAATTTAAATGAAACCCCAATAAAAAACAAAAATGGAATTGCGATAAAAAATGCAATTTGTCTCTGCTCTAATGACCATAACAAAATTAAATTAGCCTGGTATTTTGCTTGCAAACTGCCAAATATGCTGACATAAATATAGTAACATGATGCC
Source organism: Enteromius viviparus (assembly GCA_032353835.1). Taxonomy (NCBI): domain Eukaryota; kingdom Metazoa; phylum Chordata; class Actinopteri; order Cypriniformes; family Cyprinidae; genus Enteromius; species Enteromius viviparus. Next base: position 2,288,327 of record JAUCNO010000425.1, read on the forward strand.
TTCATTAGCTCTTTAAAACCCTAGAGCAGTGCTTCCCAAACCTGTCCTGGAGGACCCTCTGCCCTGCACATGTTGTCTGTTTCCCCCATCTAACACACCTGATTTCACCCATCAGCTCGTAAAGATTGCAAAGATTGCAAGAACTAGGTTGAGTGTGTATGATTAGGGAGACTTACAAAATGTGCAGAGCTGGGGCTCCTCCAGGACAGGTTTGGGAAACACTGCCCTAGAGAATTATTTCACTGTAATGTAATGAACAAGACAACAGAACTTTTTAGCAGCCATATGGCCATATTTAATTTAAAATCCGATCTGCTTTCTAAAAATCTCTTCTCATTACTAGTGTCATGAAACAAACTCCCAAGTCAAATGTGCAAAACTCAGCGGTCCTTCCCAAAATAACAATCATTTCACAAACCTCCAAAACCGTACCACAGACTCTGCGATGAGTAATTTAAGATTGCGAATACAATGGTTCGGAGGCTTGTTTTTCAAGTGTTACTCATCAGGACATAATCTTGTAGAATCAACCTCGCTTGGATGCTGCAGACTGGTTGTCAAGCATGTTACCGTTGTGCATCCCACTTCTGGAAAAAAAACAAGCCACACGCTTGGAGCATCTTAGCACACGACCTGCAGAAAACATTTTTAATAGGGTCAGCAACATCAAATAAAATGTGACTACTGATTAATAAGGAAATGCATGGATGGCCTAACAAGGCTGTAACCTTTACCTGGGATTGAGTATTAAACCTGCTGAAGACTACTGTGGTAAGTTTTTGGTAACACTTTATTTTGTTGGTCCCTTTATGTTTGTTATGTCAACTAACTCTCATTAGAATATCAGTACCCTCTCTAATTAATATCTGCTAACTCTTTATTGTGATGGTCTTCCAAAAGATGCATTACTGACTATAAGTAACTTTGCAAGTACATTTCCACTTATTCTAACCCTAACCCTACCAGTCTACTAATACTCTGCTAGCACTCTATTGAGAGTTAATAGATATGTAGGTGCAATGTTCCTTATAATCAACAGAATACGTGAAAGGGACCATCAAAATGAAGTGAAACCAAGTTTTTATTTCATTCTTGTGACTCCATAGTCGGTCGCAGAAGGTATTCAGTAGATCTGATGATTAATGTCTCTGTGGGCCAAATAGCTCCTCTTTTTTGTATTTCAGAAAACGTAAACTTTTAAAAGACTCATGGCTCGGGGGAAAAATGTCCTTGAAATGTATAAAAGAAGTTACTCTACAATAAAAACTAGAAACTAAGAAATTAGCAACACTGGGGGTTTTCTCTAAGGTAGGTGGTCCCACTTTATATTAGGTGGCCTTAACTACTATGCACTTAAATTTAATTTAATAATTTGAAAAAAATGCACTTATTCTGTGCATACTGTTATGGGAGCGGAGACGACACAAAAGGTAAGTAGAATGTAAAGGTTTATTTACACAGCTGAGCAGGTAACAACGGGTGGAGACAGTGATCAGGGTGAGTAATAGTGAACTTGAACAGAATGTCGTAGATGACTGCAGAAAAGTAATACAGTCTTTCTATACAACACAGTCTCACTCCAACTCGTCACGTTTTGGCACTTGGTCAAAACAGTTTTGTGTCGTTTCGAAATCCGAAACCCTTTGTGTCAAAATGCCGGAGCAATATTTTTTATTGTAATAATTAACACATATATTGGGTAAAAACATTGGCATTATGGCATACTGTAACAATGGGTCGGAGTCGTTCGGATCCATTTGCGGAAGTTTATTGACAACACAGGCAGACAGGTTCAACTCACA
>JAUCNO010000425.1:2326089-2337748 GCA_032353835.1 Enteromius viviparus
CAGGACTGGAACTACAAATAGGACTGGCTTCTATGATCAGCAGCGATCACTCCAGATGTGAAAACACAGGGATAAAACGTACTCCATGTGTACAATGAAATGTTGTGGGTCTGTATTTCTGCTGGAGGTCCTGGACATCTTGTTTAGACACATGGCATCATGGATTCAACAAACAACAAATCAATAATTCACTGACTCTGTTAGAAATCTTATAATGGGCCATGATTGGGTCTTCCACTGGGACAATAATCCAAACACAAGCCTCAAAATAAACACAAGAATTAGTTACTGAGCACAAAATGAAGCTTTTGCCATGTCTGCCCCAGTCCTCTGAGCTGAACCTGAGTGAGGAGAACTAAAGAGGAGAACCATCATGGAGCTGGTAATCTAAAGGGTCTGGAGTGATTCTGGGTGAAGGAATGGTCTCTCTTCTCTTATCAGGTGTTTTCCAAAATCTTCAGGCGTTACAGGAGAAAACTCAGAGCTGTTATCTCGGGGAAAGGACATAGCAATAACTGGGTTCCAATAATTGTGGCCCAGATGTATTGGAGAAAAACATTTCTTTCACAATGAGTTTTTCTCCCCATTTTCAATTGTTTTACTTCAATGATAGGTTCGAATTTTGTGAATTTTTTGAATGAAATATCAAAAGGATAAACAATGTAGATTTATTCTCACAGCCAGCTTTGCTCAGATTTACCAAGTGTGCCAATATTAGTGGAGGGCACTGTATATATATTTTTACATGGCTCTCTGGAATGCTGGATTCTGATTGGTCAGTTGAGACATTAGCGGGTTCGTTCTTTTCAAATAATAACTGCTTCAGAGTAATAACGCATAGCCTGGACTACGGTACAACAAAGATTACCGTTTAGTGCCATCTTGTGACAAACACTGGACAACATAAGGTGCAATTTAATACTTGTAAATAACTAAACTACATCCGTTGTTATATATTCATATGTAGATGTTATAAATTGTCTAACTAATGTTTGAATGTTAGTCACGTGGTAGTATATCGTTTTGTGAAAATGTTAATTTAAAACAAATATGCCAATAAAATGTTTCAAATTCACATTCATGTCCAGTTTTTTCCTTATGTGGCAAGTAGCTGTGTAATAAGCGGGATAATATATATATATATATAATTAATTATTTTTTTATTTACATGAAGAAATAAAGAAAAATGCACAAAGTAAAAGAATAACATTTATTTAACTACATTTAAATAAAAGCATTATATTAAAAAAGAAGAAGAACTTTTCCTGTATAAGTTTATATCCAGTTGAACATCTTTATTGACATGGAAGTGCAATGCCAATAACCCCAATACTGTAAATGTCATGATTTTTTAAATGGCTTTACAGCCTAAAACATAGTAAACATTTGAACTATGAAGAGCTTTAATAAATGCTTCACTTTTCTTCTTTTAAATCATCCAGATGTTGACCTCAATGAATTGCAAGTACCTGCTTTATAAAGAAAATAAGAGAACCAGATTGATTTTTGTCAGAATTAAAATCATACTAAAATAATAATACCAAAAACATTCACCGCTGATGTTTTCCTCTCGACAATTAATATAAAGAACAGATCACTGCTTCACCTGTGACAGAATTCCAAAAAAAAAGCTTTTAGTTTGGCTAACTTGGTGAAATGCGTCGTCTTGTGATCTTTCTGGAGGCCGCGCACTGACTCAAATTCTGTATCGTCTATGAATCATGTGACTGCTGTAATAGCTTGTTCCTCAACTTTCCCTCCATCTCTTTCAGTGGTAGCTGTTTTTTTCTGTGTTATTGAGGAACTCTAGAGCTGATGCAGCACATAGCAGCAGCGAGGCAGGACACGCGCAGAGTAAATAACACTAAAGCGCTTCGGTTGTGAAGAGGATCTTATGACAGCCGTCTGAATGTGGTCATGCTGTTAGTTCAGAGACTGGAGAATCTCTTCACAAATGGTGAAAACACACTTTCATTCATACCTCAAGTTTTAATGAGTATTTCATCACAGTGATCCATTACTTCAAAGTATAATTAAATGTAACACGAAATGCCATGTTATTTACAATTAAATGAAAACGTGTCTTTTAAGGCGGTGCGAATCCGGACAGCCGGAAGACCGTATTGCCACGCGCACGTCACGAGTGACATTGTTTACGGACGCAGTTGTACACGGCACAATTTTAAAACCTGCTGATTTCCGCACCAAAAACATGGACTCTGAGGAAGAGATCCTTTTCTTGCGAAAAAAACAAAAAAGAAAAGAAAACGAGCAGGCTTAGAAGAAAGGGCATGGCAACGAGTTTGGCTGAAGGGCAGAGAATAAAATCAATATTGATAGTTCCTTTTCTGTGGATTATTACTATTTATTATATTATTTTAAATGCTACTCGATATATCATACAGCGCTTGCTGTTCTTGCCAGAGTTCAGCGAGTTTGTCATCTTTCTCGACAGTCCAAATTCTCTGTGGCGCTGCCATGTTCATCTTCCTTCTTCTGTGGTTGTCTTTTTTAGTAGCTAGCTTCTGATTGGTCATTTCCAGTTCGCTCAACAAATCGGCTCGTTCAACAGCACACACGTCATGCTTTCAACCCACAGCTCCCGAAGTTTTTTGACATGTTTAAAAATAATCGTGAGGTCAGGAAGTGCTCGTAGGGCACTCTGCTCCTCTCGTAACTTCTCACCGAATAACCAAAATAATTCGTACGACCTCAAAAATCACACCGAGTACACCCGCCTTTTAATGCAATTAGTTGAAGTAGTTGCAAGGTCACTTTTATTTGTAGTTTTAAAATTGCATCTGTTGTGAAATATGATTAAAGTACGTTACCGAATGCACTGACTAGCTATTATGATAAACAAAAATATCATCAATCAGAAATATAGTGCCTTGACGCAGGTGAAGTAGCTAGAAATAAAAGCTAGTGCTGTCAAACTATTCATTGTGATAAATCACATCCGAAATCAAAGTTTCCATTTACGTTATATATGTATTTGTTATAATATTTATTATGTATATACAAACACACACTTAAACAGCACATATTCTGAAAATATTTACATTTGTACACTTATTTTCTTGTATTTTATATTATACATAATTATATTTAATATATAAACATAACATATTTTTTGTAAGAGTATACATCCACGTTTGTTTTCATATATACCTAATTAATAAAGTGTATACACATATTTGATATAGTTTTGAATGTGGTTAGTCATGATTATGATCATTTGACAGCACTTTTAAGATTTGAAATCCACTTCAAGAGTTAAGGATCTTTACAAGTAAAGAATATGGATGTGGATTATTATTCATTTTACACTATAACACTATGTTATGCCACTAATAAGGGAACTATATAATGAAAAAAGTTGCATAACATTAAAATATAGTATATTTAAGCTAGCTCTTTTCTAGATTCTTTCGCCCAGCCAAACAGTTTTATGAAGATATTCATATTATATTGAGCCACAAAGCAAATCTGTTTCTTAGATGGTGATCAACATGAATGGAGCTTCATGTCAGCAGCTGAGGTTGATCTGAACACGAGCTCAGGCGTGGCTCTCAGACATATGGATGTGATTATCATCCCTGGATTCCAGAGAGATTCGTGTCTGCTCGTCACATCAGATAGACGGCTGTCATGAGGGGAGGCTTTCTCTCTGTTCAGCTCCAGAAGAGCTGACTCTATGGATTTATCAGAAAGGAGACATTAGTGAAGTTGTTTTTTTATTTTGGCAGCTTTGACTCGTTCTTGACTCTTCTCAGTTCCTCACATTCACGGCTGCCGCTCGAATTAAGAGCTGATTTACTGTCTTCTCTTGAAAACACAGGCTCTAAAGAAGAGTGTTTGTGTTTTAGTTTAGTGTGGCCCTTACATGAGATCAAACTATTTGACATTGTTTACAGTATTTATTTATATTTTTACTGACCTTGTTGATGATGTCGACTAATCATTTCAGACCTATCTGGAAAAAATATAATTAAACTGGTGTACAACTCCCATGAGAAGAAGAATCCAGACAGATCGGTCTTCTAGAAGCCATCCTTAATGCATTTACTGAGCTACCGCTCACTTCTCAAACATACACTTTAATGTACAACTAGAACAAGCTAACTAAATAACAATGAACACAAGACACAACAGATCCACAGAGCTCAAACCCGCCTCCTAGTCCAGAGTGACGTACGAGTAATGTTAAAAAATGCATTACTCCATTTTCACTTACTTAGAAAAGAGAAGCCAGGACAATCTGCTAAACTTCTCTTTTATGTTTTATGGCAGGAAAAGCAAGCGCATTATGACAGAATTTTTAAAGAGGGTAGTTCACGCAAAAATAAAGTTGGGTCATCAATTACTCACCCTCATGTCATTCCAAACTTGTATTACTTCATTTCTTCTGTGGAACATAAAACAAGATATGAGAATATTTTGTTGAAGTCAGCAGTAACCAAAATGGTTACCAGCATTTGTTAGGTGAATAAACAGTTTGAAGGACTGTCTTTGGTAGTCAGTGTTGTTTCCATCAGGATACCTCTCACAGAATATGGACATCTCAGTGAGGATTTGACCAAAGATCAAAGAATTCTTCTCTTTTTCCAACCCAATGCTATTTCACCTAGCATTTGAACAGCAAAAACAGACAAGAGAGTCATACTGACATCAGTCTTCATACATATAGAGAGAGAGAGTGGAACATTCTGTACTTCCATTTGCTTTGATGGCCTTGCAGTAATTCTAAAATGTGAAAAGCTGTAATGGAGTATGAGTAGGTGTCCAAATTTTGACTGGTAGTGTGCATGTTTGTGTAATTATAATATGTAAAATAGTGCCATTACAATGGAGGCTATTTATGTAACTCACTGGCCATCTATCAAATGCCCACATGCATTGTACTGAAGAACACTGGACTGTGAAGTCCTGCATTATCAAGCTGTCAAGTTTTATGTGAAAAATGTGGATATGGTTATATGGATCAAAATAATACAATTTCAGAACACTCTTTGTTATGGACTCATGCAGCGCATTGATTGTGCGGAAATCAAGTGTGTTATCTGTGTGCCGTCATTCTGATGGTGCTGAGTCACAGTAGAAGACATTGTTCTTCAGCTTAATAAATGAGTGGACCACAGTAAGAGCTTTGTCTGGCAGAATGACGTATCCCTTCGCTTCGTCATTAGTCTCTAAACAGTCATGAGAACTAAGGCACCATTAAGGTTCAGCGTTTAAATGTGTGCATTGCTTTGGTGTTTATGTTAAAAACCAGTGAGCTATTTCATTATACATGTCGCTTTAGTTTGTTTCATTAGACAATACAGATTTGATTAATTTCAATACTTGAGACACATGACATCATGCAGTTCCCCTCAGCCTTTTGCAACTCATTAAGTTGACATTACAATTTATGAGCAAAATTAATTACATAACACAACTGCATGTCCTAAAATGACTAAAATGGCTGATTAGAAAAACCTACATTTCTGCTTCTGGCTGAAATTAATACTAGAGGACATAAAATCCTGGAAAACAACTTTCCACCACATGCTTGCGTTATTTGACCAATCACAGTGCACTAGATAGCTGGCCAATCAGAGCACACCTTGCATTTTTAGAGCAATGAGCTTTGTACGAATCGACCCATTCAGGAGGCGGAGCTTAGAGGAGAAACAATAATGTACGGTATGTGGAAAACAATTTGTTTTGTGCACCTTAAACCCCATTAACACATTGCATTACACCAAATACGCTAAATATTGTTCTTTTTAGAACTATTATATGACCCCTTTAAATAAACACTTTTTTGTGTGATTCCTATGACCTCAAATGTACATATTTTGTAAACTAATATATTTTGATATTTGCATCATTTAACCAGCTCCATATTTCTGGTTTTCCTGTTATAGTAAACGTGCTTGAAAGCGCACCCGGTCCAGCATTGATCTTGTATTACAAAGTGATCAAAGACTTTAAAAACAAGCTGAAAAGGCACGGTTGCTTTAGCAAATGTGAATCTATCTCGAAGTTGCTTTTGTTTAACAGCATTGTTTAGATTTAGTGTAGGTGGAACATTTTCAAAACATTAACCTTGTAAACGCCGCTGATTTCGTTGTGTCATAAAATGTTACCAGAATCACATTCATCCATTTGAATTACAGAATTAGAGTTCAGAGTGCTGCAGAAATGTCACCTTTTTCTACAGTTAGCTCTTTGTTAGTATTGCATTATGGGTAAACATGGGCCTTTACAACTACAGTCAGTGTTTTAGTGTTACAATCATGCAGTGCTTAAAAATGGTTGTAACTCCTAAATGGTAAAGGTCATATTTCTGCAGAATATCTTAAAATAAAGCTAAAAGTCTGTTTTAAAATCACGATTTGATTGTTGTATTTCATATTCATGCACAAAAACTTTTGCACAAAAAAATTCTGTCCAAATACTTCGGGAGCAGAGTGTATAGAATTGGAGCTCTGCTATAGTCATCAGTGCATGAATGTGTAAAATGAACACATGATCTACTTCAGCGCTGCGCTTTGGAAAGACACAGGTGTGATTTCATTGGTCCACAGCTGCTTTTGGCCTGAAATACGGGTCTGTAACCAAAATGCTACAGATGGGAGGAAAATGTTTATTGGTGCCAGCAAATGAAAATAAGGTATAGCTGCAAGTGAGTGTTACGGGGTGTCCAGGACCGGAGTATAAAATGTTCCACTATGTCAGTATGTCTATGTAGAGCAGGCCACGCATGCAGATCAAGAGGGAGGAGGAACCAGCATTTGTTGAATGCGTTATAATCAGCAACTGCTATTGCTTTACTGCAAAATCACATTTAGTTTTTCACTATTCTGTCAATTACACCAATCCTGCTCTACTTCCAGTCCTACTCAGAAATGTTACAAAGCAAAACTAAACTGAGTTGCCATCACAAACCCATGTTAAACTTTTTAATATCATTGTTCTCCAGATGGAGCTTCTGGATAAATTTCCTGTGGAAGGTGGACAGAAGGATCCAAAACGCAGAATCATTCCCTTTTTACCAGGTAAATATCATTCTAGAACGCTGCTTTCTATACACACATCAAAGGCAAATCATAGTCAACAGTAATCCATTTCAGTTCTTTTGACACAAACCCAATGCATTTTTGCATTTTAGATGATTGCAAGAGCTATTAAATGGCTTGCTCCAGATATTGTAGACCTCCAGCACAATGGTTGGACTTTATGACATGTATATGCAGAATTAGCTTGGCATCATTTACAGCAAACCCAGAGTGCTGTAGTCGATTGGTTTAGATGGAACACCTGGCTGTAATTAAGCAGCCTGGAGGCTTTGTTTGCTTGTGGATCAGACAGTCTACAAGCACCTGAATGCTATCTTACATACCAGCACTTTACAAGCGTTTAACCACTGTCGCAACTTACTGACACAGCACATTGTCTGCAATCTACACAGAAATGCCTGTAATTAGCTGAGCATCATATACTCAACATCCATTAGTGAGCTTGGCAAACACACTCGTTAAAGATTGCTCTGTATCAGATAATCTTACTGACAGCGGCCTTTAACAAGATATCGACTCCTCAGGACTATGTGTGGGTCTCATTGATGATGTGGGGTTGGACATCCTTTTACTTTAATAAAGATATGTTTGAATACTTTTAAACTCTTGAATTAGAAATGAGAAATAGAAATAGATGAAGTAGAAAATAAGTTCTGTCAACGGATGAATCACATCCAAGATGAAAGTTTTTGTATACACACTGTGTATATTTAGTATGTATAAACAAATACAAACACATGCATGTATATATGTACATACATGTAAATATATGTACAGTACTTTGTGTGTGTATTAATATACATAATATATGCATCTGATTGTTTATCTTTATTATTTTGGATGTGATTAATCAGGGTTGATCGTTTGACAGCACTAATGACCAGGAACATGACTGACAGATCTACACAATAAGACAAGGATATATACAGTATAAAGAGTTCAGATGCAAAAGCCTCTTGGTCAAAAATTAGCTAACTGTATTCAATGAATGCTCTTCAAACCTACTATTATGCTCGTATATATATGTGTTAAGTACTTTATTGAAATGTGCTAAATCCCAGCCGCAAGCCACTGAGAAGTACCGGTACCTACATAGAAACCTATGCAAAGTAACCAGAAAGAAATGCATATAAAAAAAATCAATAAAGAAGAGTCAGACGTACTTTGAGGCTTTTGCATCTGAACTCTATACTGTATATGCAGACTGGGTAACAAGATAACAAGAAACACCGGAGTAATTAAGGTGATCAAGAGTAATCAAACACAAATAAAACTATAAAAGCAGCAGATGAAACAACACAGTCACAGCACAAGAACAGGCGCTTTATATCAGTTACACGTGGTGTTATGCTCATTACAGTTGAGTAGTTTCATTAGCAGTTCCCTGGGAAAGAGATTAAAAGATTTACATTGAGAAAGAAATGCAAATGCGTGTGTGTCTGAACAGCTGTTCATTCAAATAAAACTTCTTATTGCATCAAATATTTGTCTTGGTGTGAACAGACAGTTTAAATTTCAATTTCACGATAATTGCTTCGGTTGAGATATTCATTATGATTAATAAATGCATAATGCATAACACTTTTGCAGTTCAATGCATTTCTTAGTGGTACAGTATCATACTGTAACCTGTCCCTCTCCTCAAAGCACTTGATGAGGCAGGGTGAGCAGGGTTTGTTGTCATTACACGCTGTAACCCAACACATTTACACACACACACACATCCCACATCACACACACCAAGGTGTTTTTAAACCTCATTTTTCTGAATGTGCTGTTGCTAAAAAACCATGCCTCCGGGCTTTGGGTGGGATAGTCTTGTTGTTTTCCCATATGTTTCACTTTATATTTCTACTTCTTTCAGCTAAAATGGACCACAGTATATGGTTTTAGTTCAGCAGGATATGAGTCATAAAACTTAAGAGTCTCATTTGTGTTCATTTCTTGGTATTGTTTTATGGGCCACAGTCTTTGTTTGGGCAAGTTTCATGCTTGTGGTCTTCCAGCATCTGATAAAATGGTTAAAAAGCATGAAGGGACATTTCCAAAAGTTTCCCTAAATTGCCATTCAAACCCTGTAAAGAGTGCTGATGGATTCGAGAATAAAGATGTGTTTGTGATGATGATCGTCTTTGTTTCCTCACAGGCAAGATTCTCTTCAGAAGAAGCCACATCCGAGACGTGGCCATGAAACGACTGAAACCCATAAATGAGTACTGTAGGGTAAGTTAGAAAACAAAACTACATCTCACCTGTCGCTGAACGCAGTCCAGTCCATGCTGCATCCGTTTATTCAGGAAAAACACGAAAGGAGAAATTTAGCAGAATGTACAAGCTTCTCATTTCCAGCAGAAAAGCAGCATGAGTGTGGTTGAACAGTCATCTGTCCCCTATGAAAAATACATTTGTTTGAAATATACTTATCTTGGAATAAATATAATGCAAATACATTTCCTTATTTATGTAATTTATAAAATGCCCTGCAATTGTACTTTTAGTATATTAAACTGCTAGATGCACTTTAACTGTGTGAAAGTAGTGCTGCAGCACAATTAAAGAATTTTGCTGAAGTGCAAGTGGAATATATGGAGGTATCGAATAAGGTTTTATATCAGTGACATAAATATATATTTTGAATATGTTAAAGGGAAGATTATGAAATATTATGGAATAAACGTTTTCTATTTTAACACATTTTAAAAGTGCAGTATATAATATTGGACAGCTAGTGGGTACTGAAGTCCAAATTCAGGTTATTAAAGTGTTGTTTCTCACACCTCTTTCCCATGCTTGGCGCTCACAGCCGTGGCCAGACTGAGAACACGCAACTGGCAATGTTAGGCCTTACACTGTGAGCCTTATCCGTGTTTTAATAAGCCTCTGGACATGAGGCTTTCTCCATGGATCTAGGTTAGGAAGAACTGCTCTGACCCAGGTCAATGGATGGCTTCAGTGGCTGCAGTACGCTATACTGCATACTATTTAATATATATAAGGGCTATACTATTTGATAAGACCAAAACAAAAACAGACATTCTGACACAGAACACACATTTCAAAGCAGAGTTTCCCTGAGATAGTTTACGTACTGAAATATGCACACTGTATTTTTATGCTTTAGTACAGTCAACTTGATCAAAGCTGAATTTGCTGTGTCATTAGCCTAGTGGTGTTGATTTGCTTCAGAAACATTTGCTTTTATTTTTATTTTGTATCAAAGTAATAGAAAATGATGCTGCTTAATAAAATGCGGAGGCCTCAGTGTCATGTTTCATGAACAAAACGTTAGCAAGAACAGCCTTTTTCTGAAATAGAAATATTTTTCGCTGAATTGAAGTATCAGTATCTTTAGTGACTTTGAAATGGTAATGTACGTCTTAGCTTTCAGCAAACTCACCTCTTAGAAGCAGAAGTAGGTTAACTTCTGAGAGATCATGAGCCAGTTTTTCTGTGGTGGTCTGCGCTGAGAATTGAATTTCCTTAACATAAACGACTTAAGTAACTGTCAGGATTTTGGAGGAAGGGTTAAGAGGGCAAAAAAAGCCAGGAATCCACATTTGGCAGTGAAGTGTCTGCTTTAGGGCTGGGGTTTGGAGCTGCGCTGAGTTAGCCTTCGTCAGCACATCATGGCTTTGTGTTGACTTTTTAAAGGGCTGTTTCTAAAGGAAACTGCGTTTCTGAATGTTTTTATTTCTGAGGGTGCTGGTGTGAGCGGTCGTGATCTGTGAAGAAGGATTTCAACTCTTTTGACTGTAACCTTCTCCAAAAACAATGTCTATAAGTCATAATTGAATTCCAGCAATTCAAGGCCCCCCTCACTTTCCAGACATCTAAACAAGCGCTGTCATCGTCAGCTGATGAATCAGTGCTCTCCGGTGTTAAATGACATCATTTCCTCTTCAGTGCTACTGAATACACAGAGTGACAACTAAAGCATTAATGCATATGGAAACTATATAAACAGAATTCAGCCACCGTGGTGTGATTCATGAATAGTTTGCAGTGATTGCAGTGTTTTGATCTTTCAATGTACGCTTAATCATTCAAACCTAATACATAAATGAGCAAATTTCACTTGAGCTGCATTCAGAAGTGCATATGGAGTAGTGTGAGAGCTTGTTTCCACCGCTGAAGGTCATTACAACTGTTGCCTCAGAAATGCGTGATAAATACAGTTTTGTGTTACAATGATTTTATTCAAACAAATCTCACAACCGTGAGAAAATAAAAGTTGTAGTTGCCTTTAAATATGTCCCATGGCTGAAGTCTTCATCCATACAGTAGGTACAGTACTACATTTAAATACCAATCTGAATCCTATGAATTCAGACACGCTCTTTGTCTGCTATATGTTTGAAAAAAGTAGGCATATTTGGATGCAGGGTTTATCGTTTCAGTCCAGTTGCTAACCGATGATGAAGCTAACTTGGCAGATAATATCATATTTCTGTATAATTAATGTAAAGTCAAAATAAACAGCGCTATACCAGGGAGACATGATATAATGTTCGGTGTATCCAGTGGTGGACAGTAACGAAGTAGTTGTAATTCGTTACTGTACTTAAGTACATTTTTCAAGTATCTGTACTTTA
>JAUCNO010000425.1:2338257-2353253 GCA_032353835.1 Enteromius viviparus
TTTACTGGAGTAATATTTCATATTATGGATCTGTACTTTTACTCAAGTACTTGATTTGTGTACTTCGTCCACCTCTGGGTGTATCATTCACTCAAACGTCTCCATGAGGTCTAGAGAGGACTAGATTTTGCAGCGTGATCTTTCAAGATGCTCAAGACATTGATTTTCTCTGAGCGTGGCTGATTTATGACGGGTTGTGGATGATGTCATGCAGACAGTGGAGGTCATGTGATGCATGCTGCAGTCATGTGGATTAACAGCAGGGAGTTAATGAGCGTCAGCTGACCCGTTCACTTTTTAAATGCGGGAGTAATTGAGGTGAACGGTCAGAAATGTTGTTGAGATATTTGATTGTTGGGTAAATGAAAACCAATAGTACTCTAGAGGTTATTTTGGCGTGAAAATAAGGCGTAATAGTAATTACTTTTTTTTTTTTTTTATCTGAATGTGAAGACTCACTGCATAGAGAACAATAACCTTTTATGAACCTTGTGCATGCCCTTCTGTGGTGATATAGACAAACATTCATCTCTTTCTCTCTGCCACACACACACACACACATAAAACAATCAAGGTAATGCACCACCCCATAGAGTGCATTTACTCTAATTGGCCTCCATATAGCAGTGTCTTCAGGGAATGCTAATGAGCAGGAGGTCAGGTACTGAACCCCGGGGAGGCATCAATCTGTGCACATCTGATCCATGGAAACAGACACAAATCAGATCCATATCCGTCCAGTCTTCCTGCAAACAAAAGCCGAGAGACCAGTCATCATCTTAATAAAAACAAGCAATCAAAACACCCTTTTCGTTAAGAAAAGTAAGCACTGGGCTCAATTGTCCAGTCAAAAGCAATTGTGAGAAATTGGCTCTGTCTAAAAGCCGGGTTAGAAAAGGGCACCCTGAGCAGATGCGTGCGAATTTTAATATTCCAGTCAGGTCAGCCGTCATAACTCAGAAAGGACGTCCGTCTGAAGGATACTGAAGCAGCACTCCGCTTTATTAAATTAAAGCTCCTCTGCCAAAATATACAAGGCAAAAAGCATCTTCTGTCGGCCAGGAGGCACCAGCAGCTTTAGTAGACGCTGAAGCAATGCTGAGTGAAGCACACGGCCCATCTGCCCCCGTGTCATGCCCTGATATCAAAGCACTGCATGACGTGTGATGAGAATAAAACCTGAAAAATGCATGACTTCCAGTTGCTGTTTAGTGTAAATGTGACTCTGCTTTTATCTGACCTTTGCATTCAGTGCTGTAAAGAAGATGTAGGTGTGTAGAAGAAAGCAATTCTAAATTTGAACTTCTTTTTTCTTCCTGAATCCTGTCAGCAGCTTGCACTTCTAAATGTGTCATTTATTTGTGTATATTATTTCCGGCTCAGGCCCTGATCCAGCTGCCAGTGTATATTTCTCAGTGTGAGGAGGTGCGTGTGTTCTTCGAGACGCGTCCTGAAGACCTGAATCCACCCAAAGAGTACGTTTACACTCCAAGCAACACAAACACACACACTTTCAAAATCAGTCCACTTCATGAGCCTTCATTTATATTGAGAGGTGAATCAATAAATCAATAAATAGCCACTAGCCTTTACAGCTCACCAAATTCACAATTAGGATGAAAAAATCATGATGAAAGTCATGTGTAGACGCCTTTTTTAGGGTGTATTATTAAAATTGTAATAATCAAATGCAATATTATAATAGCTACATGTTCGCTTGAAAATAAATAAACAATAAAATTAATAAAATCCTTTGTATATTATGCATATAATATAAAAAAAATTATATTTCGTAGCTAGTTGCCAAAAAAAAAATCTAATTTTCATCTGAAGTTAAAGTACTAAAATAAAAAATATGAAATTATATAAATATATATACAAGAAAAAAATGAATTATAACAAAAATAATGGAACTAATTACTAAAGCTTGGGCTAAAATTAAAATGTAAAAAAATATCTAATTCAAAATAGTAATAGCAACAATTCTAGTAGTTTATAAAAAAAACACAAAAGTATCATGTCATGAATGAAAAGATTAGAACTGGTCAAAAAATGTATCGTGATTTAATCTTATCCAAAATAAGTTTTTGTGTACGCTTTGTTTATTTATTATGTATAATTAAAGACACTCATGCAGTGCACATATTTAGAGAATATTTGCATGTAAATATTTATATTCATGTAAAAACTTTTAATACATAAACATAACATTACAAACACGCATGTGTGTACATACTGAATATACACAGTACATATGTACATCTATCACGATTAATCGTTTGAAATATGATTGCATAGAGCATGAGCGTCTGACCTGCGTGTGTTGATTTCCAGGGAATCGAGTGGGAAGAAGAAGTCAGGTAAGCACACGATCGTCCCTTGCTCAAGCTGGCTCTGACAGTGGTTAGTGTGCCCTCTGCTGACCACACACTACATAGATGTTTGGTTTCTCACCCTTTTCCTTTGTTACCCGAACGTTTGCACCTTCTCCCTCACTCCTGCTCTCATTCGTGTTCCCTCATCAGGCATTGTGGAGCGAGCATCTTCTTTCCTAAAGAGAGGTAGTAACAGATACTTGCTTAGCCATGCTCTGTGTGTGTGAGCCCTCCAGGTGCGCTGCGGGGCGTCTCTTAGGTGGGCAAGGGCTCAGCTTTGTGCTCCGTCCCTGTGTGATGTGCATGGCGGTGTGGTGGTGGTGGTTTACTAGTAAGCGGATAGTTGAGCAGCTAGTTTGTATGGTGACAGTTGTAGTGTTCCTGTATAGCAGTTGTGCTTTATCCATAATTAATACTGTTTCTTCACAAGGTATAAGAGAGCAGCACCTAGTACACCAAACAGACACAAATACGGGTCAAATCTGCATAATTTGACGTTTTAAAAAAAACAAACATTTGATAGCTTCTTCCATATTGTGATGCATGTTTTCTGAGCTCTTCTGAATCGCCTGCTCTCTTCAACCTTGTGATTAGAATGTTTGTCAGGGACTCGCAGGTTTTATAATAACGTCTGTGATGTATGTAGTCGTTAAAGCTTTTGTGTTGAGTTCAGTAGAAATGGCACTTTATCTGTGAATGACTTCAAAATAAGAATTTATTTGTCCGGATGCTTTAGGTGACATTTATATTTACTCATTTAACCGTACCTTCATGTTGTTTCTTCCTTCTTTTTTCCATTTTACAGAAAAGGAGGAATTTCAAACATATGAAGTTATACTGGGACTATATAGAAATATATATTTACATAAAATATAAAAATGGAAAACTCGTTTATTAATGTGTAAATCTAAATAAATGTAAATGTTATAACCGGTTTTGTGGTCCAGGGTTACATTTGTGTTTTGAGGATGAACAAAATCTTTGGTACGACATGAGCGTGAGCAAATGATAACAGAACTTCCTTTTTACACTTTAAGGTGGAAACATACACATAAAATGTGCATATGAGATGTTTTCCAGAAATCATTCACAGAAATGGCCAAATGAGTTGCGAATCACCAAACAACTCAGTTCTGGACTCTAGTCAATGTGCTTCTGCAGAATAATCCAGACTTCCTTTCTTTAGAAAGCTGTTACAACGGTACGTTCAATAGTCTGTTCCACATTAGCAGTGTTGCTGATTTGGTGTGGGTTTTCGTCACTAAACACTGGGGCTGTCCAGCTTTGATGTTTTCCAATCACGTGTGCCTCTTTCTTCTCCTGTGGCGGTGCTGGGACACCAGAAGAGCTGTCTATAGCTGTCTCTGTCTCTTCAGGAGGAGACTCGTCCTCCGCGGACCCGCTGCCGCTGGACCAGTACGTGGCCGTCACAGACTACGAGAAGCAGGAGAGCTCTGAGATCAGTCTGTACGTGGGGCAGGTGGTGGAGGTCATCGAGAAGAACGAGTCCGGTACGGGCCTGAGCTCTTATTGGCTGTCATACTCATCCAAACCTGTTATATCAGCGACATACTGTACATGACATTCAATAGGATAGGAACATGCCATTCTGACTTGACACAATTGTGTTTGTATCCCACACTTCTGGCATTTGTCTTGCAATTACTGACAAATTGTGAGATTTAAACTCATCCTTGTTAGTTATAAAGTCCAGTTCAAACGCCAAAAAACACTGACTTTCTTACAATTGTGTTGATATGTATCAATTCTGACTTGACTCGTAATTGCATGTCAGAATTGTAATATATATCATTATATATATATATTTTTTTTTTTTTTAATTGCTCACTTATGAAGACAGTCACTTGTCTCCACCTACTGGCTAAAACATGCAAGTTGCATTAAAGTCACTGAAACACAGACTACTGGAGAAACATAGAAACGGTGATAATCCCAGTGCTTTTTATTTTCACCTGTCAGTCAGCTTATATTTGTGACCCTGGGCCACAAAACCAGTCATAAGGTAAAATTGTACAAAACTGAGATGTATAAATAAGCTTTCTATTGATACATGGTTTGGATAGGACAATATTTGAAAATCTGGAAAAAATCTAAATACGGAGCAAATCACCTTTAAAGTTGTCCATTTGAATATCTTATCAATGCATTTTACTAAACAAAAATGACATTTTGATATGTTTACAGTAGGAATTTTCCAAAAAAACCTTCATTTCCTAATGATTTTTGCCATAAAAAAAAAAATCTATAATTTTGACCCATGCAATGTATTTTTGGATATTGCTACAAATGAACCCCAGCGACTTAAGACTGGTTTTATGGTCCACGGTCACATTTATGTTTTATGAATCGATTTGTGATTGAATTGAAGACTACCAGGAAAGCTCATTATTGGTTTATTAATTGTATTCGTAATATGTGCAAAAACAGCTCTGTTAATATTTCTTGCCTCATCATATTGACAATTACCTAATAAGCGGATCATATCAATCATTGCCTATATGCAGAAAAGGATCAATTTGACAAAGATTAGTTTGCATCGCTGTTATACAGCATCTGTAAGTTGTTTCAAAATTACGTTACATCACACATCATGTATTAAATATTAAATGTCGAGCAAAGCAAATGGAAAGTTGGCTCTCCTGGCTTTGCACAGTATCTTTGAAGCACCAAAGTAGAGTTAGTATTCCTTCACAGCTTGTATTATATAGTATACTTTGGAAGCAAAGACCATGTTTGAGAGCTGTTAGATGATCATCATTCTTCTCTGACGTTCTGTCTGATGTCCCAGGCTGGTGGTTCGTCAGCACCGAGGACGCTCAGGGATGGGTACCAGCCACATGTCTGGAAGCTCAGGATGACCCTGATGATTTCTCACTCCCAGCAGAAGAAGGTAAAGCCATCAAATGTCTGCAAAAACAACAAAAAACTCCTGTTTATTCTCAACGGGTGAAGTGTGTACTTTTTTTCTTTTTTGTTTCAATATCTAGAAACTATAAAAATGACAACTATAGGTAATATTATAGTATATTATACGTTTTTGCAACATTTCTCTGTTTTAAATCCCCTTTAGCCACGCTTCAAAGTTTGGAAATACAACTTCCAGGATGTGTCTTTTACTTTCCATTCATTTTACCAAAGAAACAGCTCAGGGTTTGAATAGTTCTTTTTCTAAACAATAGAAGGTAACACGTCTTAACTATAAACTACAACCTTTCTCTCAATACATTCTTAATGTGCTGCTCATTAATAGTTAGTGCTGTAGTTAAGTTTAGGTGCTGGGTAGGGTTAGGGATGTAGAATAATGCAATAATATGTGCTTAATTAATACTGATAAATGGCTAATATTCTAGTAATATGCATGCTTAAAGGGGGAAAATAAACTACTTTTACTGCACACTGCAAAGAGTTCTCCCTCAATATGTGTCTTGTGTTTCAATGCCAATGTCTAAATAATAAGTCAAGACTTGAGAAGAAAAATAACTTGAGATGAGAGAAACTGATTGAAAGTGGAACAAATATGTGCTAATAAGCTCTGAAAATTGAATTTGTTGGCTAAAATGTCCTTTGCACTTGCATTATATGAAGAAATTGTAAGAATCTTATATGTTTTGGATGAAAAATTTACTGTGAACCTCCCTGAGCCATAAAGACTCAGGAGTCAATTGGGTAACCAAGTAAACACCCTAACAAGAACACACCAGACAGAAACCATGCATACGGGAACAAATAATCTGGCTTTTGTATTATAACACAACAATTGCACACTTCACCAAAGGTTTTAGAAAGAGAAATAAGAAGGTTGAAGTTATTCTCAGTTAAAATGCGAGTCAATAGTCCATCAGATATTTGGTATGAAGAGACGTGACCTGAAGGTTTTCACATGTGTCTGCTTGCTCTCTGCTGGAGTGGGCCGGAGATTCTGGTCACTGCCGAGGCACGTTGGTCGCCGGCGTACTTTAGGGGATCTGTTCAGCACAGGCTTTGGCCAAGGTGGAGAGCACAGCACTTTATCACTCTATTGTGACCCCTGCATGTGTGACCCCTGCATGTGGAGCATGCGCTGCAGCCTGAAAGTCTTGTTCTGACCACAGCACGAATCAGGGAACACAACACTGGTGCCACATTCATTTTACTTTTGATTTCTGGTTTGCAAACTGAATTGCCCAAGCACATGAAGCACTCCTGTGAATTATGTGGTGTTGACTGATGCATGACTGAAAGCTCTAAATATAAATGTCAAACACAATCACAATTTAAATGAATTAAAGTGATTGTTTACCCAAAAATGTGTTGTTCATTTCAACCATCCAAGATTTAGATGACTTTTCTTAAGTAGAACAATAAAGACAAGTTTATTTGGGACCGTGCTCCTTGGTGATTCAAGCAACGTAAATAATGTTTAGCTTCCTTTAGCTTTATAAGACCTCAATGTAAGAGCCTCAGGGATTCATTTTGTGTTCCTTAAGACGCTTTTTAATCTTAAAGTCTTGCTTCCATTTTTAGTTTTATTTGCTGCACCTGGTGGGCAGTAAATCAGTGCCGAATGACTCCACCTGTTTTCCAAAAATATAATAACCTTAATAAGAAATTATTAAAATAGTTACTATTATTACGTTATTATAACTTATTAATGATATTCATGAATAATATTGCAATATTACTCAATTTATATTCTGTCCATTTCCTGAAGTCCTTATATTAAACTTTAACATGTACCTCAAACTGATACATTATATCATATAGCTTGAGTTTAGTATTATGTTAATTATATCAGAAATAAATTGGCCCATACATTCACACACTGTGGCAAAAATAAATAAACACTGTTCAAACTGAAGGTTTTTTTTATCTGGCGTAGAAGTGAATCTATGATTAGAGATAAGCATTAAACGATCAAACCTGCTGTTACGTTTAGATTGTGATTTTGTTTCCCAGCAGACGCGCTTATGCTGTCAATATTTTGAGTATCAGATCCTCTTCTCCTTCCTCCTTCATCTGCTATTCATCAGAAAAGCAAAAACAGAAAGAGGAAATGCAGATTACAAGCAGCCTTTTACTGCAGAATAAAAGTTAAAAAGTTCACTACATGATATTTATTGCTGCATGTTTTCAACAATGTTGGCAAAACAGTGGAAGCATGGTAAGCTCAACGAATCGTTTAAAAAAAGCCATTGTTTTCATGCAAATGGACACTTTCTGTTTATGAAGCTTTAGTGGAACATTTTTGTATTTGTAAACATTTTTTGTACGTTTGTGTGAGTGGTAAATGGGCTGTAGTGGATGAATGTTATTCATGAACAGCACTTAACTTTTCAAACATCCCTTTGGTGTCCTCAGAGGAGAAGTACACTGCGATCTATCCATACTCTGCACGCGATCAAGATGAAATAGATTTGGAGAGAGGCATGACTGTTGAGGTCATTCAGAAAAACTTGGAAGGCTGGTGGAAGATCAGGTAAAATCAAATGCAAATGTCCTCAGAAAAAATACTTAACAGACATTTTCTTAGATCGTTGTCCCCTTTACCCCCACAGATACCAAGGAAAAGAGGGCTGGGCCCCGGCGTCCTATCTGAAGAAGGCTGATATCCTCAGTCAGAAGATGGCTGCTGGCGCTCCAGGTCATGCCAGCACTAATGACCTAGATGTGGCTGGCAAACAACAGAATGCCAACAAGGAGAACCAGCGCGACCGATTTTCACCATTTTCAGAAAGCAAACGCAGTGAGCAAAGATTTGTTTCATCATAACCTAAAAAAGTGCAAGAATTGAAAGTATGCGTGAACCAGATGTTCGCAAATGATTTTACTTCTGTATTGTGATGTACTTCAGAAAGAAACAGAATATTGAACAAGTAAACCAAAGGGTGCAGGTTGTTTTTTTTTATTATCGTAAATTGCTTGGATGTAGTAAAGTAGGCGTTTTAGAAATGAACACTGACGGCTGGAGGGGCGATGATGTTAATGATGTCACGCTTATGCCCAAGCCGTCAAACTGACGTCATCAGAGAAGACCCGACATTTTCAGAGGGGAGCATTTTCAGATTTGGTTTGAAATATTTTCAACAGATTCATTGTTAACCACAAAAACAGCAATGTGAATTAATAAAATACATGTAGTTATTTTTGATTTCACGCAGACTTTAAGGTCTGAATTTAGGTTATGCTGCATAGCAAAAAGCCTGCATGAGGATGTAAATTCACTCTCTGACAGTAGGTGGCGCTCATGGGACAGCATTCATGCAGTGTTTCTTCAGTTATTGCTTTGAACATTCCATTGGAAGTCATATAAAAGTAACTGGCCAACTGGTGATTGACAGTTATATACACTCGTTACCAACACTTTTTACTCTCATTTGATGCTTGAACTAAACTGAACTAAATTTCAGGGCACCAATGGGAAACTGAGGTAAAAAAATATACTAATACACCCCTAGTTTTGTCATTCAAAAATATAATGGCCTGATTAACCCCATTTACATACTAGATTGTAGTGCACTCTCAGTGCTGGGTTGCATCAGGATGAGTATCCAGCAATAAATAAATATGCAGATGATCTACTTTGGCAAGCCATAACAGGAACAGGCAAAAGATTGTGACCCTCTAAATTCTGCTCTTTTTTTTCCTGCAGAAGCAGGAGCACGACAGAGACCACCACCACGCCGGGATCTTACAATAGTAAGGGTTATCATTTACGACTGCATCTCAGATAGTTCAAATTTTTTTCTTTCCAGATTTTACAGGGAGGTGCTGCTCATTTTCTTATTTGGTCCAGTATTTCCTGAGGAGTTTGGTTTCAGACTTGATCAAACTTTCCTGCCAGTGACCTTAATTTAGGTGTGTTTGATTAGGGTTGGAACTAAACTCTGCAGGAAGTGGACCTTGAGGCCAGAGTTAAGAACCTAAGATGTCTTTCAAGATGGATGAGTTTGACTGGTTGAAGCAGGGGTCACCAGACTTTTTCTCTATTCTGGTGTGCCGGTGTCCTGCAGAGTTTAGCTCCAACTTACCTCAACACATCTGCATGGAGGTTTTGAGTATACCTAGTAGGGATGCAGCGATTTACCGATTTCGCTATTAACTGCGATTTAAATTAACAGTAAAGGTTTGGCTAAAACAAGTTTTTTGTTACACAGAACGGCACTGTTGCAGTTTGCGCAAAACTAAAACAAAATTACACGCTTATAGAGACACGACCACAAAGGTTTGCATCCTAGATCGACTGGTTCAGGTGTGTTTAATTAGGGTTGGAGCTAAACTCTACAGGACACCGGCCCTTCAAGACAGAGTCTGGTGACCCCTGGGTTGGAGGATAGAGGAGCGAGGAAACTAGGAGGGACTGAGAACCACACAATATTCAACATCTTAACTCTTGGTCTTTTTCCAGCCACGAGGAGTGAGTCTGCCTAAACCTCCAGTGCCCCCACAAGTAGAGGAGGAGTATTACACCATAGCAGACTTTCAGACGACTATTCCTGATGGCATTAGCTTCCAGGCAGGAATGAAAGTTGAAGTGAGTATAACAGGAGGCAAAGCTTCAGCGTTAATTTTTGACTAGCTCTCAAATGAACACATCTGGATGTCCCACATGTATCTCAACATTTACCTTGTATCTTGTACTCCCAGGTCATTGAGAAGAACTCTAGTGGTTGGTGGTACATTCAGATCGATGATAAAGAAGGCTGGGCTCCAGTCACATTCATTGATAAATACAAGAAAACCAGCAATGCCTCTAGGCCTAACTTTTTGGCCCCGCTTCCTGGTGAGATGGGTCAACTAAAGCTTGATGATACCTCAAGCAACAATATCAACTCTGAGAATAGCTGGTCTAAACCTCTACCAGACGAACCTTCATCCCACTCTGATTTCTCCACCCGTGCCAAGCTGAGAGAATGGAAGCCCAATGCAGTTAAAGGCAGCACCCATTTTTCAGGACCCTTACCACCTCCTCCATCCTCACCCACGGCTGAAGAGAAGCCAGCTTTACCGCCAAGGAGAGAATCCATCAACAAGAGCATGGAACTGGAGGACAAACCCAAAGTAGAACTTTCTAAACCCCTCCCACCCAAACCACCAGCCCCAGGAGTCATCGTCCCATTGGTGACCCCAAAACCAGCTCCTGTCAAACCAGACAAACCTCCAGAGATCAAGAAGGAGGAGAAGAACAAGCAGCTCTACTTACGCAATGAGATGGGCTTGGAGTGTGGCCACAACATCTCAGCCAAGGAGGTGAAAAAGTTCAACCTAAAACATGTGCCCAAGCAGCCTCCCAAACCCAAAGTAGATTTGAAAGAAGACAAGCCGGATTCGCCCAGCCCAGCTCCGTTCCTCAAGCCCAAACCAGTGGTCAGACCAAAGCCCGCCCCTGCAGCCAAACCAGAGCCAGCGGCCAAGAATGAGCTGGACATCACAAACCTTCGGAGTAAGCTTCGTCCATCTAAACTTCCAGAGCTCAGCAGCAACTCGAG
Organism: Enteromius viviparus; assembly: GCA_032353835.1. Lineage (NCBI taxonomy): Eukaryota > Metazoa > Chordata > Actinopteri > Cypriniformes > Cyprinidae > Enteromius > Enteromius viviparus. The sequence continues at coordinate 2,349,119 of JAUCNO010000425.1, forward strand.
TGATCCCAACCATCAGAGTGACACTCCCCCGAATAATGCTAGAACAAACGAAGATTTAAAATCCTCCAATAAACAACAAAATGGCCATGACCCATCCGAAACAACGGCTAAACCCCCACCACCAACAACAGCACCAAAAGAGCCTCCCCAGAGGCCTTCTGTAGCACCTAGAAGACCTCCTCCACCAAAGAAGAGTTCTGAGCCAGCCAGTCCTACAGACACCAAAGCTCCCCAAAAAGACTTGCCTGAAGCCAAGCCGGCCATCCCTCCTCAGAGCAGACCCCCGCCACCCAAAGCTAAACCAAAAGACAAGGAAAAGGAGGAACCCAAGGCTAAGGTCCCAGTGCCACCAAAGCCCCTCATTAAGACCGAAAAACCAGGACCACCGAGAGACAAACTTCCACCTCTTATCAAGGAGCCGGCCAAAGAGGAGCTGTACTTAGCTGTGGCGGACTTTGAAGGAGACGAGCAGACGCCTGGCTTTAAAGAGGGCGCTGTTTTCGAAGTTCTGGAGAAAAGTACAAACGGCTGGTGGTTTTGTAAAAATGTGAGCGATGGTCCAGTGACGGAGGGCTGGATCCCTTCCAACTACCTGAGCAAGAAACCTTAGGTACTCTTGACATGGCTGCCTAAAGTAAACTTATTTAATTGACATCTTTTATTTATGGGTACCTTTTTTTAAATGACATTTCATCCTTTGCAAGTTCAAACAGGCCATAATAATTAGTTTGCTTGCTCTTTGTAACTCTCTTCGTTTTGGGGAAGACCATGTGTGCTGAACATCAAGGCTCTTGCCTATCTTTATATTAATCAAACCTTATATGTATCGCTAAAGGTTTAAGTGACTAGCAATATATAAATGACTTTTCGCAGCCTCCATGATATCGTGCCTCAATATAATATGCAAAGCGCTCTGTGCTTTTGCCGTAGGTTATGCAAAACGTGATGTCTGAGCAGTGTCGAAATTTCGATTGAATTTGAAATCTATTACGCATACTATGAATCCGTACAAGTAGCCGTCTTCAGCTTACATGGCATAGCCTGGAGTACCTGTTAAACTAGCTTCCTAATGCTAGAGTTCCATTTCGAAGCTTTTAGTTTACAGAAATCAGTTTGCTAACACTACAGGACTCTACAAATCATGCTTATTTATCCACTTTATTGTTTTTTATTATTGTTTCAGTCTGCACTTTTTTTATAGACTTTGAGTAGACGTCTGCACTGCGGAACTGATAAGTAAAGGGACGGTGCAGAACAAGGAGAAACCGGAAACAAACACTTGGCCTTAAGGTTTTGCAGAACAGTGGCACCCATTTCTAGTTTGATTTTCACAGTTGGTTTGTCACATGAATGTTCTAGCAAAAAATGATGAAAAAAATAGCCCCTTTGCAGTACCAATCTTACGTTAGTGAATAACGGAATACCTCAGAACAGCCATGATATATACGCCATTACTTTATATGTCAGTATTGCCCAAACAAAGTATTTTCATATCACTGACAAAGGTGCTTAGATATCTCACAATCATTGTCAAATGTTTTAACATTCATGCTTGACTGGTTTCAAGCAGACGTTTGATGAACATGTTTATTGTTAACACTACATTTGAAAATGTGGTTTATTACGTTACTGAAAAAAATTCTTGTCTTTTTTGACAGTTTTGTGTTCCATATCATTTATCAGTGTTAAAGAGGTGCCCAGCCTGACCTGACAATACCAGGAGCACGGGAAATATGCTCGTTGTGCTCTCATCAGCTCCTAGTTGCTATGAAATCAATTAATAAAAACACTCCATCTATTAAAAAACAATATACAACAAATGCAAGTGCCTTAGTTTGGAAAGGATAATGGAAGGTGAAGTTTTTGCAAGAAAACAAAAAAAGAAAAACCATTATATGAAGGATAATAGAGAAGAGGGTAAATGAGGAGTATCAAATCAAATCTGTTGAAACTTAAACCAGATAAAAAGGAACAGAGATCAGATGACATGGGTAACCTGTTTGTTTGTATTTTTTTAAGCATTTCTGTGATGTGTTGTCCTTAGTATTTCAATTCTGACTTGACTTTTAATGTAAATCAAATAAATTTCAAATAGTCAAAATGCTTTTATTTTTATTATTTTGAGCAATTTCATTCATGCTTGTATTAAACTGTAAGTCCTTCTGGAATTTATGGAAACGTAATTTTTAATGCTAAAAAATAAAGATCTATAATAGAAGGTTCAGAAAGCAGGGGTTTAAACCCCCCCAAAACATTGTTCACCTCGCAAGAGACCACTTTCCTCAAAGAAAGCAATAAAGGAGACCTGAAGATGTTATTTGTGTTTTATAGATGTATGCTTTTCTTCAAAATGATATACAGATGTATTTTTTTGGTATCAACAAATGGAAATGAAAGGCTAAAATAATCAAGATTAATACATAGGTTACAGTCTGGTCTTTAGAAAGCATTCAGTAATTACACATCACCTGAAACGATGAAAAATTTGCATCAGATAATGTTTACTTTGACCTCCATATTTTTAAATGGAAAACTGAACTTCCCCATGATTTTTCTGAGATGTTCAGAACGTAACAAGCAGAACAGAAACAAAGCAGAAACAGGAGTACCTTAGATCTTTGGTTTATTAAATGTTCGTGAATATAATTTAATGTGCATTGTAAACTGTTTTTACAAACACCGCATTTTTAAATGAGATACTTGATGTGTTAAATGTGTAATTCAGTTAAATACATGCACACAAAGCATAGTTAATGCTAACATGTTAAATTTGTTTCAAATTCAGATATTTTGGTAACACTTTATAATACCTACACACTATGAATCATTAGTTAATCATTAGTACACAGTCAGTTCATCTTTTATAAAGCATTGTTCCAACATTAATAGTCATTAGTGAGCAGTTTATAAATACATGCATTGTTCTTGATTTATAAGCATATCTAAATGTATAAAAGAGATTTAAATGGTCAGTTATCTTCCTAACAGAAATAAATTAAATAAAACAGCACAGAGGGATCCAGAACTATTCATTTCAAGATGCAAAAAAACTATACAACTGTACACTTACATTTATTATGAAACTGCCTGACTTAATCATGAATTACAGCAGGAACATGTGTTAATAAAGCATTTATTACTATTATCATGTGTCTGAATAATAATTTTTTAATGTAAATTTAAATAATTTATTAATCACTAGTCAATAGACTTTCTCAATGTTCTTATTTAAACACTGACAACTCCTAAATAACTGGTTTGTAAATAACATAATAATTTGAAAAAAATTATAAACTGATCATATAATAAAGTATGAAAATACAATTATTAAACATTATTTATTTGCTCAAGAACAAGGCATTTCTACACCTGTAAACCATTTACTAATGCATAATAATGTTGGAACAATGGTTTATAAAGGGTAAAATAAATGCTTACTAATGCTTAATCATTCCTAGTGTGTAGTTATAATAAAGTGTGACCAGATGTTTTTGACCCGTTTGGCCTTCCGTAATGTGACGATAGAAGATGACCTCAGGGCTCATGCATGTAAATCTGAAAGCTGAATAAATAAGCTCCCACTCATTTGTGACCCTGGACCACAAAACCAGTCATAAGCTTTCCATCGAGGACAATATTTAGTACAACCGTTTGAAAATCTGAGGGTGCAAAACATTTAAATATTGAGAAAATCACCTTTCAAGTTGTCCAAATGAAGTTCTTAATTCAAAAATAATGTTTAAATTTATTTATACGTTAGGAAATTAAATTATCTTTATGGAACATGATCTTTACTTAATATCCTAATTATTTTTGGCATAAAGAAAAATGTATTGTTGGCTGTTTGTGCTCCAAAGACTCATCTCAAAAGGATCAGAGCAGAAAATTGAAATGAACATCGAGTCCATTTGGTTAAAAAAGCAGGATCAAAATCTGAAACTATGAATACATCTGGTTTGAATACCTGAGTCATATTTCCCAGCTGTTCTGTCGAGCAGTGATGAATGTCCAGCACAGCTCGGGTTTGTTGTCGTTGTCATCTCTTTGAGTAATATGACACCAGGGGCCTCATTTATAAAGACTTGCGTAGAAACCATCCTTGATTTTATCTAAGAACTTTTCTGATTTGATCGTA
>JAUCNO010000425.1:2353353-2364369 GCA_032353835.1 Enteromius viviparus
CCGTTGTTATATATTCATATGTAGATGTTATAAACTGTCTTACGGTTGAATGTTAGTCACGTGGTACTATATCGTTTCACGCAAGGATGAAAACGTTAATTTAAAACAAATATGCCAATAAAATGTTTCAAATTCATATTCATGTCCAGTTTTTTTCACTTATGTGGCAAGTAGCCGTGTACTGAGCGGGATAATGTAGAGGCAGCCGGTAGTTATCCCGACAGTGTGATCAGGACCCCGCGCGAAGCAGTAAATATACTGTATACACAGTACACACACATATATTATGCAAACAAAAACTGTTATTTTGGATGTGATTAATCGCGATTAATTGTTTGACAGCACTAAAGATATCCAGATCACCTGTGATCAGTTGCTTCCTAGCTCTGCACCCCAGTGTTTAGACTTTAAGGTTTGATGAGAAGGAAGTCTTTGTCAAACACTCGGAAATCAGGCCTCACGTCTTTCAGACGAGCAAATTTAGCTTTACACGGAGGAATGCCAGCAATGCTTTAACAAGCAGTTTCCCTGACAGCATGTCGTCTGTGGAGGTACAATAGTCCACTGCAAACACACACATTCACCATCAGCTCCTGTCCCGTGCTCGGATACCGGTCCCACCCTGGAGAACAATGCCAACTACTGAGTTATAAAAACCCCTACAAAACTCTTACAGCAGTCGAATATGGTTACAGAAATTAATATAGTTATTAACAATCATTTTATAAGCCTTAAATGTTCTAGACTCCAAACACATTTTCAGTGCGTTTCGTTAAAACAGATCTGTGTGAACACCTCTAAGAGAAACGGGGAAATCATCATGAAAAATGTGAAACCATCAACACTATTCATGTACCACACAGTTCATTTAAAGCTCAATATTTCATACTAGAAGGAAGTTTGTGTGCTTTTATTTAGGAAATTAATATTAATGTCAAACCTGTGAATTATCAAAACACAATCTTTGCCAAAAAAGACCCAAGTTAAGAAACTCCCCTCGTGTTTTTCTCTCTCTGAACAAAGACAAATATAATAAACAAGATGAAAGCCAAAATATATATATATTTTGTAATGTCTAGGCATCAAAATAACAATTTTCACATTATAGAGCCAAATAACTGCCGAGTACAAATGACTTCAGAAAGTTTGCAGCATCATTATGTTATTTTAGCAGAAATAGTGTTCGGTCTTTTAGTAAAATCTGCTCATGCCTGGAACTCAAGAAGTATTAAATATATCTTAATATCATTTTAGATTGTAGTAATAAACCTACCAATCTTGGTGTACAAATAACACTATTTTGAAAAAAAAATAGCATATTATTTAGTAAATATACATCCATGACATTTAATATTTTGGCTTTCTGCTTTCGGGCAGAGGAGCTCTGTATGAGTTCACACTGATGTGTGTGTGTGTGTGTGTGTGTGTGTGTGTGTGTGTGACTTTTCCAAAGATGACTCATTTCAACTCACTGAGCAACTCAGAAACTATGTCACTGTAGTGCTGGAGAGAGCTCAGCGTCTCTTACCGAGAGGTTGTTGTCGTAGAAGAAGGCGTCGAGCAGTTTGACGATGTACTGATGGTTGCAGGACGCTAAGATGTCGATCTCCACCATGTAGTCCTCCAGCTCCTCTTCACTCTTGGTTTCGATGACTTTGGCTGCAGCGAGCGCACCCGTCTCTTTGTTCTGGACCTGAAACACAAAGCAGCTTGGCATCAAAACAAAGTCAGCGTGATTCACCTGATCACATCCCGCTGATGTTCCTGTTCCGTGCTCGTCCCTTCGGTGCGCTTAATTCACCAGGCCTCTGGGATTCAGCTTTAGTTCTCCATTAGAGCTCAAATAATGGCCATTACTGATGTGTTGCTGCACACAGTGGACCTGACGCTGCCATTCAGAAAGATCTGAGGAGCGTTTAGATGGAAAGGAAAAGGAATTTAAAAGCTGTTTTAAATTTTGATGCAAGATGATGATTTTTTATTTATTTTATTATACATTTTTTTTAATAGCATGCATCAATGAATCAAGTAAAAGGTGTTAATGATAAAGCTAATAATAATTACTATTATAATAATAATAATAATAATTATTATTATTATTATTATTATTATTATTATTATTATTATCTACTATGATTCCATGCATCATATGTTAATTATTTGTATGCTATTTTGGTTTTCTTTCAGAAAAACGTTTATACCAATTATTTCACTTTTACTGACCGTTAAAAAGAGATCTAACCAAAAAAAGTAATCACATATTTTTTTTTTTTTCCTACTTTCTATCTATATAATTGTATTAATTTTATACATAATTAAAAAAATGTCTTCAGGTATTTCTTACAAATTTAATTTATATTTATATATATATATATATATATATATATAAATAATTACAATTTGTATTAATTTTCTTAATTTATTAATTAGATATTTTTAACACTATTATTGTTATTCCTTTTTTCAAATACTGCTGAGCAGTCAAGAAGCTTCGTTAACATTTTCTATATATTTGAATTTTTTTTTTTTACACTGACATTTCTGACTTTGTCTTCCCAAGCACCTCCTCCAGGCAACCAATATTCACAGAACTGTTAATGCATTTCCAAAGTAAACTATAATGAACTAAATAAGTGTGTATAGCCAATACAGAAGTAGTCTTGATGTGTGAGGTTTGAGAGAGCGGTGGGAAACATGCTGTGTTAGTATGCAGTGTTAATCGAGGTGGAGTCCGTCAATGTGGTTAGATGTTTTGAGAGGAAACGGTGTTGCCAAACCACTCAAAAACAAGACTTCCGCTTTTCTCATTAAAAATAAACTTTCAAAAACAGCAGACATGATTTGGCACCACTAACAAACATTAAGACATGTCTATGTTTAACCGCGATACAATGTAACAGACGAGAATGAAATTAGTACAGGTTGAAATGACTCGACTAGCTTTAAAAACCCCACAATGTTAGTGTATTGTCAGTGGTTGCCAGGGTGGTTGCTAGGGTCATGCGGAGGAGTCAAAACGAAATCACACGTTGTTGTGATGCTTGACCTCTGTTCATCGAAACAACGGGAAAAGAAACTCCACACCCTCTGAATATGAAGAAGTGCATCAGAAGACCTCCACACAGATGCAGCTTATAAACCAACGCCTTCTTTTCATGATTTAGACACTTTTATATACAGTAGCTGACGTTGGTCCATAAGCATTGACTGCCTGATAAAAACACTGCTCAAAAAAATAAAGGGAACACTAAAATACCATATCCTAGATCTATAAAACCAATGTATTAACCCATGGAGGTCTGGATTTGGAGTCACACTCTTATCCAACCTTGATGTGACGTCCTTAAAACAAGTCCAAATGAGGCTCAGTGGTGTGTGGGTCCTCCACGTGCCTGTATGAACTCCCACAAGGCCAACCGCACCGGCATATGATCTCACAAGGGGTCTGAGGATCTCCTCTCGGTACCTAATGGCAGTCAGGCTACTTCTGGAGAGCACATGGAGGAGCAGGAAGTTTTATAAATGAATGGATATAAATACAAAATAAAGTATTTGACTCTTTAATATCAAGTATTTGACCAGCTGGTGTTCTGTCTGTCCTCTGATCGTCTTTCAGTGGTTTCAGTCCAGTATAGCTGACATATATCAGCGCTGTGTGACTCAACAACACTCCTAGCCTCATAGAAGCATAACCATAAATAAAGCCTGAGATCCACTTACATTTCCATTGAGAGGATTACAGCACCTGCTCAAGAGGATCGAGCAGAAGTCAAAGCTTTGCACCTGAGCGTAAAGCCTCTATAACAGCAGGAGAGTGTACTTTCAACCCAGCGTAATGACTATTTCATCACATCCATAAAAAGAGCACACCAGTGTTTCCATCTGGTCCCAGCACACCTTCAGGAAAACACTCCAGCTCTTTCACAGAGACATTTCATTATTCTGAAAGAGTGTTTTATTAGCGAGTAGGGCTTACGCAGGTCAACTAGTCATCAGATTCTGAGCATAGTTATGAAATGATAACTCAGAGTTTCTATTCTCAACTATTGTTGGAAACTATGTATTATTATGGCAGGAATCACTGATTCATGAACAATCCTGGCTAAACTACTGGACATTAATTCACATCGTTTGACAAAACTACTAATAAACAACAATAGAATATAAAAGTTGGTGAAGAACATCAATATGTTGAGGTTACGACATCATGATCTTCAACATTTGAAGTAGTCTAGATTCAAAAGATTGAGTTTTGCTAGAATGTGTTAAATTGATAGGAAGTGATGGCAAATACTTAAACTTGAAAAGATTTATATTTATATTGATATGAAGATTTATATTTGCTGTTTAATGCTGTTCTTTATAACTTTTTATTCATCAAAGACTCCTGGAAATAAATATTGCTGTTTACAGTACACAACTTCGTCAACATTGATTCTAATAATAAATCGGAGTAAATCACTTTAGACTGGAGTAATAACTGATGCAAATTCAGCTTTGTATCCCAAAAATAAATTATATTTTAAAATATATTAAAACAGAAACCCATCATTTTTAAATGGTAAAAATATTTCACAATATTACTTTTTTCCTGTATTTTTGATCCAATAAATACAGCCTTGATGAACATTAGAAACTGGGAGTGTATATTACGTAATATTACGTGTATATTTTGGATGCAATTAATCTTTTGACTGCTGAAGGTTGAAGGTTATTAGCCTTTTATTCTTACACTGAGTAACCTTGTGCCTCAAACAATGTTAGCTTTAAACAAAAGTTAAGCCTTGGACTCGTTGTCATTAACGTTTATGATGATGACTTTGATAAAACTGAATGACCAAGCGAAACCGTTTGTCAAGAATAGCACTATGACAAACACAAACACTTGGCTAACTCTCTGTCCTAAAGTTCAATCAATGGCTTAAATGGTTTCAGTGAACTGGGTGGCGATGAGAAAGCTACAATTACCGTCGCCCTGAAACAATGAGGCCTGAACCTGATGATGACGTAGTTTATCTAATATGCAGAATATGTAGATCTCCACCCACACGCTCTTATCATGCTGAAGCCAGCTGCACTGAAGGCTGGTGATTAGACGAGCTCTCGTGATCTCTAACTAACACACGTCAAACCTCACACCGCAGCCATGTGCTTCACGTGTTCTCCATCAATAATTCACAACCAGCTTTAACTAACAACACACACTTTGATCCTCCTCAAAACAATACCCTCAGAGAGACGCATACAGCTACACTACACTTCTGAAACATATTTGGGGTGGACGTACATTTAAAACCTTTAATAAATTATATTATGCATCTAAAATTTGTCTGATTCAGTTCAACTCAATTCAGCTATTTTCCTGCGATTCATTTATAAAGTGGAAATTAAGGTGGAAAAATCTGCAAGTATTTGAATTCCTTAATAAATAAACGCGGTGCATGTGAAATCTGAACATGATTCGACTGAATTCAACTCTTTTTATGCATTTATGGATCAATTACACAGTTTTAAACAACTAATAAACTTAACATTACAGATACGTGTCAGTTAAACAGCAAAGAAATCTGTATATTGTGCATTTGAAAAAAATATTAATTTCATAATGATATTTCCCACCATTTTAAATACTTATTATCCAATGAAAGGTTAGATTTTTGTGAATTTATTTAATAAAAGATCAAAAGAATTAACAATGCAGATTAATTTTCACAGCCTTCTTTTTTCATATTTACCAAGGGTACCAATACTTTTGGCCATGACTGTATTTCAGCCATGTACCTGCTTGAATCATTTTAACTGATTATAAGCAATTTGGATAAATGCATTTTGAACATGATTGTTTACACAAAATCAAAGTCAATAACAAAATATGCCTTGATTTGTTTAAGTGCATGAATCTGACCCGTTTCATTTATGAACTGTATGACTTACAAATACGCAAAACATTCAGTTTATTAGTTTGTTTATCTTAATACCATGATGTTCAAACAGATATGCAATTCATATATATCCTAAACACTACAAAAGTAACTGAATTAAATTGCAAAAATGTTCACCTCAATTTGACTTTCATTTAAAAAAAAACTGTTTTTACAAGTCAAAACTCGAATTATGTACTATATTTTATATTACGTATTGACATTTGTTATGCTCTTTTATTTGAGTAACGAGGAAGTGTTACACATTATGTAAACTGCAAATGTGTCTAAAAAAGAAAACCCCCTGAACACATTGGCAGGATATGTTTGATAGGGCCGCGTGCATCAACACGTCCGACAGCAAGAAGTGGTGATCTGATCTGAACTCTGATCCTGATCATGATTAATCGTTACCCAAGCCTGTGTGTGGATGATCATACTGTGCTGTTCTGAGAGTTTCTCTCATTACACAATCACTCATTCATAACACTTACATGCTTCCTTTTTGTAGATGAGTGTACAGCTTCCGGAACAAAACTTCCTTTAGCAGCACTCTTTGTGCGCAAAACTGATTTTTACAATATATTTTACCATATATACTTATTTTCATCATATATTTGATAAAAATACATGTTTTATCATTATAATTTATGCATTCTGACTTGCAACGTTTTATCCTATTAAAGGAACAAAAATAAATACATAAAGAAATTGAAGGCTATTTTAGGATTGGTTAATATTACTTTGAAGCACCCCAAATATAATAATGCATTCTTATTACTGTCAAAAACACCGTTTGTGATTGAACATAAAGCAGCTCAAATACATAAATCAAGAGTGTCATTGATCAATCATTTGTTTTGTGCATTAAATGTGTTTTACACTACCAAAGAGAGTAAATATCATGTTTTCAGCACTCATTTGTATTAAACGCTACAGGTGTTTGTGCAAATGTATTATTCAGGGATTATGGTAATTTTCTGGATATTAAAAAATATATATGTATTAAAGCTTAAAATAAACTTTAAAACATCTTAAGAATATAAAAATAAATAGAAAATTAGAAAAGAAAAGTCAAAAGAAAAACGTGTTGATTACAATAATGAGAATACATGCTACAATTATATATTTACACACTTTACAGTCTCAATAACAGGCTTCAATGAACGTATGCATTTTTTAAATGCATTTATTTATGCATATTTCGGAGGGAGAATTGAGCAGGGCACTGTTGAGGTGGTTAAGGTTGTACAGTATTTAACCCGGTCAGCCTGGGCTCTGAGGGTAAGAGGGTTACAGGGACCCTGGATGTCACGGGGCATTTAAAACGCCCCATAGTTCACGACAAAAGGCAGATTCAGCGTTTCCTACGGCAGGGTTCCTCTCCGCCTACCGAAACTGCGGCACATTCCAGCATCTTCCTACACAGTGACTCCGAGTGGCCCCTGAGGGCCCCGGGGCAAACGCATGTGACCTGTCAGGATATCTCAGTGCAATTAAGCACTGTTATCCTGGTGTAATTAAACAGTTAGTCAAGATGATCTCCTTCAGGGTAGCAGCACCCGAGGCACACTTCTTCATGCCAAAGCGTGTTAGTACATGAAACTGAGATGCATTCATTTAATCCCATTTATTTTACACTTTACTGGGTCATAAAGTTTTTGTTTATCATTTAAATACACACTTTTTTAATAAATCTAAATAAAAGTAAATAAAGAGCTCTTCTCAGACACTCAAAAAATAATGATAATTGGTTTTGTGTGTGTGTGTGTGTGTGTGTGTGTGTTTTACATTAAAACTTGTGTCAAGGTAAATTCTTTTTATTTGTTAAAAAATTACATGATTTTAGTATGAATTTAATTCTCATAACCAAATTGCCTATTATTTAAACCTTTTCATAACCCTACTACGCTCAAGGCTTGGCCTATGAATATTAATTACGCAAATGACGTTCACATAAACGGGCCTCGCTGATTGGCGAAAGGACCGCTACTGGTAAGCGGCAGCAAATCTGGTAAAGGACTGGCTTATGAATATTAATTATTGACTGCAACGTTCACATGAATAAAAGTTAATATTCATAACCCAATCCTTTACCATGGTAGAAGTGGTAGTTTCGTTTCGCTGGCTGTCCAACAGGTTTATTAAAATCTGAACTCACCTTATAAACTTTCCCGAAAGCGCCGTCGCCCAGTTCTCCGATAATTTCCCAAATGTCGTTTGGATTTACATCCCGATGAACGTGCTTGTACTGTTTGGTTTTCTTCTTCACTTCAATTGTAGGAAGTCGGAGAATCTTGCCGAATTTAGCAAAAGCCATTTTAAATAATAGAGAAACAAATGCTAAGACAAAAACCGATGATGTAGTTGATGAATTAGTTGACTTCGAAAAAAACAAAAGCGTGCGAGCTCAAAACTGTCCAAAACTCCACGGAAGTAGACACCTTCATCATTTAAAGAAACAAAATCGCATCAAACTGTGACAGACGTATTCCCCTCCATCCATGAGCAAAGTGTGCTGTCAGAGGCGACTGCAGCCCTCATGTTCACCTGCTGCCGCGAGAGACACGGAGCCACGCCCACCGAGCCGAACTACACCAGTATGGGATTTGTAGTTTTTAAAGCCTACATTCGCGTCATACCTACAGGCGCTGCCTGCAAGCGATATTACAAACAATTTTAGTGAATTTTCATGAATCTTAATGGTTGTAAAAAAATATATATCAGTCTAATCGAGACGCACATAAAAAGTTTAAAAGTAAAAAAAAACTGTTGCACACAACCCCCACCTAGTGGTCATATATGAAACAGTTATTTATTAGAGAACGAACGACAGGTAAAAAAAATTATACAAAAACTGCATGTTTCATTTAAAATATACATATTTAAAGCAATAAGCATTTAATAAGTAAATATGCCTGTATATGCCTGTGATATGGTTCACTGATATCTTTTAAACTATTTCAATTCATATTATATGACAACATTACTTCATAATGTTTTCAATTTCTATTTTGTATAAGTATTTTTTTATTTAAATATTGCTAAGATTTGAACAATTCTGTAACCTACATCAAATCAAAGTTAAATTGGCATAACCTACCAGCATGCAGGATACTATCATGTGTAAAAAACACAATAACAACAAAAGCATTGAAATCATGATTATGTTGTCCATGTTACTGATTATGAATAACATAAGAGGAGTAATGGTTAATAGTCTCTTTATGAATCTTTCTCTAAACTCCGGTGACGTCTGAAGTGATTCAGCCTCTCCATCCTCTGCGATGTAATGCCTCACAGTTATCATGAGTGTAAACCAACTCCTGAATCACACAAACAAGCCTTTAATGAAACAAGTCAAAGTTTCAACTTGGTTCCTAAAAAAAAGCAAATGAAGCGCTTGCCCTACCCCGGGACATTTCTGTGTCATGATGATCTGGAGCTGGCTGATCGTAGCACGAAGACTCTGCACTTTCCTGGTGTAAGAACATCTCAGATCTCTCAGACCGTCGAGCAGAGACAGATACGAGCTCATCGTGGACAGCACACACGCGTTCTGACAGAACAAACACAAAACCAGCCAATCAACTGCTTCATACACAAAGAGGTGTGTGCTGAAAGTCAGCATTACTTTACATGGCAGGACTCACATGGATGTTGATGTAGAGGTGGGGCAGGTGAGCTGTGCATCTGTGCTGCAGCAGAAAACACATGAGAAACATCAGAGCTCTGCTGTACTCACCTCAGCTCAGCTCAGCTCAGCGTGATGGACTTACAGTTTCGTAGTCAGTCTTGATCTGGGCTGCTCTCTGGGTGATCTCTCTGGCCATGGTCAGTACTTTGGAGTAGCAGGTGGGTGGGATGAGATAGGGCTGAGCCTGGAGCTCCGGGACGGCCAGAAGCAGGAGCAGTGTGAGAGAGAGCATGCTGTCTGCCGTCTGTCACCAGCACTGCTGCATTTATACACCACAGACATCTTGTGCTCATTACTGAAAATTACATGTTTTATCAATCACTTAGGCTGGAATTCACGTTGCATTTCTCTCAGCCAAACGTTTTCTGAATATGCACAACATGCAAAACAACACAAAACAGCATAACAACTGTTAACAATAAAGGATGCATGAATCATTTTAATATTTAGATTTAGATTCATTTCCACCACAAACAAAAGATGCATGCAAAGTCTTTATGGGGTTTGCAAACAAAAGTGCATCATTTAATCATTTAAGTTGTGGAAGTGACATTAGTTCATCACAATCCAGGTAATAAATAAATGCATGCATATGCATAGAAGTTCATCAATAAATACAGAATTCTTCTCTGTTGCTTGTAAAGTACAGACAGAATGAAGTGTATTTCACAAAAGCTAATTTTTTTCTGCATCAAAAGTCTCTATAATTGCAGAAACACTCATCCCACAGAATACTGCACTGCAAAAAAACGTCGCTCTGTTTTTAGTCAAAATATCTCATAAATCTTAAATCAAGAAGTTTCTTGACAAGTAAATGTTGTCTTGTTTTCAGAAAAAGAAAAGGCCAAATAAAGTGAGTTTTTGCTTAAAACAAGGGACCAATGAGGTACACGAAACAATGAACTGTAGAAAATCTCACATACAGTGTCCTCCACTAATATCTGCACCCTTGGTAAATCTGAGCAAAGGTGGCTGTGAGAGTACATCTGCATTGTTTATCCTTTTGATCTTTGCTTCAAATGTAATAAAATCTAACCTACCATTGAAGTAAAACAATTGAAAATGGGGAGAAAAGCTCATGATGAAATACATGTTTTTCTCCAATACATCTGGCCCACAATTATTGGCACCCCTAGAATTTTAATGAGTAAAATATCTCTGAAGTATAATCCCATTCATATTCACAATCTTGAGCTTATTATCATCCAGTGCTGGTTTCCTGTTTCACTGAAATATATAGGAGGGAAAACAAAGCCCAAAATCCCTTAATCATCAACACAATGACAAAAACCAAAGAATATCTTTCTAACTTGCTGCAAAATTCACCAATCAGTGAAGTGGCTTTAAGAAAAGAGCTGGAGCAGTGAACATTTCCATTTCTATCATCAGAGAAATAAT
>JAUCNO010000425.1:2407470-2420995 GCA_032353835.1 Enteromius viviparus
TATTATTTTCCCGTAAATCTCCCGTATTTTAACCTGCGTTATAAAAAAAAAAAAAAAAGTCCCTCCCCCCAAAAAAATCTGAGCTCTGTCACTAGCCTCGCGACAACTGCTACCCGCAGCAGCCTACTACAGGTACTGTAGGTGACAGTTGTCGCGAGGCTAGTGTGTGAGGTCAGATGATGAGTTGATAAGTGACGAGTCACGGACAACCAAGAACCAACGCGGGAAAAACAAACAGATGATGATGAACGAGAAGGAAGGCACTCCTGCCAAAAAATCAAAACCCTCGTGTAAGTACCTTGATAAATGGGACAAATCATTTATTTTTCTGAAGAAGAGCAGGGTGGGGGACAGTCATGCGTTTTGCAAGATTTGTAACTGCGACTTCAGCGTCGCACACGGGGGAAGGAATGATGTATGCCAGCACGAGAAATCTGCCAAGCACAAGCGCGGGCTAGAGGCACAAAAACATGCACAGGGGATGTCAGCGTTCGTGACGAGAAATGCCACTGAGGCAGACCAGGTCACAAGTGCAGAGGTAAAAATGGCAATGCTGTGTGCCAAAAACAACATTCCTTTCTCCTTCCATGATGACTTCAACAAGTGTGTAGCTGACATGTTCCCGGACTCTGCTATTGCACGAAAATACTCAACGGGAAAAACGAAGGCTACTCAACTCATCAAAGGTAAGTTAGCTAACGTTATATAACGCTAGCTATCTATCTTACTGCTGGGCTACTGCACGTTTGCTAAAATGGTATAAAATGGGTTTGAAATGTGTTTGAATATTCTAACATTTGAGCATCAACATGCATGTTGTAGGCTACTAGCTAATTACTGGACACTCAACAGGTGCCATAGCAGCAGAACTAGAGGATGAGTTGGCCAAAACATGCCGGTCTCAGCCCTTTTCACTGATGTGTGACGAATCAAACAACAGAAAAACAGACAAAGAATTTGTCATCCTGACTAGACTCTATGATGAGGCCACTCTGCAGGTCACTACAAGATTCCTGGACATGCCTACATGCAATGTAGGAAATGCAGAAAATCTGTATAGAAAGCTGAGTGATGCATTAAGGTAAGGGGAACTGCACTGTGTTGTTGACATGTTTAGTAGTTTGGATTTAATCACAACCTTACATTTTGTCTTGAGAGGTTTTGTGGCATTGTTTCCTGTTTCCAATAGAAAAAGAGGCATCCCATGGGATAACCTGATTGCCTTTAACTCTGATAATGCGAGTGTTATGAAAGGCCAACATAACTCGGTCATCAGCAGACTGAAGACTAGCCAGCCCCACATCCAGGACCTTGGCTGCATCTGCCACCTGGTACAGCTGGCCAGTGGCTGTGGCATCAAAGCTGCCCAGGTACCGGTGGAAGACATCTTGGTGGGGATATACACTCACTTTGATAAAAGGTAAATGCATACATGCCTGCTATTTATCTCGCCTAATGTTGTGTGTGTTACAATGTAACAACATTGCATGTGGCTAACTCATGAACAAGGTAACCTAGTAGACCTGCAGTTCATATTCTTCACACACACACACGCACACACGCACACACACACACACACACACACAAACACACTCACTCACTCACTCCACAATTCCAACCACTAACAGAGTAATTTTCAATCTCTTAGTGCAAAAAGATGTGAAGTCTACAAAGAGTTTGTAGACTTCACTGATTCAGACCACCTGAAGCTCCTCAGGTACTGCAGCACAAGATGGCTAAGTCTTTTAACCTGCATCCAGAGGGTGCTGAATCAGTGGGATGCACTACAGGTAGGATGGTTACTCCGCTCAGCAGATATCTACACAGTTTACTATGCATTTTACTATACCCAGTTTCTCTATACTGTAGGCCTACTTTAACAGTCATGAGGAAGTAGAGAGGAGTGTTAAAGTGCGTGACCTGGCAAGCCATCTGCGTGATCCAATCATGAAGACCTACTTCCTGTTCCTGAGTACTGCCCTTAAGCCCTTATCTGAATTTAACATTGCCTTCCAGGTGGGTGTCAATGATATTGAATGAATTAGTGAATAATAATATATATAATTAAATGTTTGTATTTATTGTAGCATTCTTATTTCACTGCTATTTTATTGTGACCATTGATATTATCTGCAGTCAGAGGGAGTACAAATTCACAGACTTGAAGAGGAGATGTGCAGGCTGATAAAGAGGATCCTGGGCTACCTCATACCAGCCAGGGCAATTGTGGGTGTACCTCTCAGGGAGGTGGAGTATGGAGATGGACATCAGTTGGCTGATGGAGATCTCTTTATTGGAGCAGACACAAAGGCATTCATGAGAAGCGCTGAGCTCCCTGCGTCAGCAGAGAAGAAAATCTTTCAGTGAGTATATTCCACAGTAGTTATATTATGATATCATCTTTTCACAGTATGAGAGTATGGGTTGTAGTGTGCCTAAAAATATTACCACTAATGCATTTTTTCACTCTTATGCTGTTGTAGAACTGTGAGAAGCTTCTATGAGGCAGTGCTTAAGAAGATGTTCTCCTCTTTTCCCCTCGACCATCCACTCCTGAGGGACCTGAAAGTGCTGGACCCTGCAGCTCGCCTTAACATAACTCCAGGGACAGGTAGATATATATCAGAAAAACTGAATAAATATGGATATTTAGTACCATATAAACAGATATGTAAAGCTATGTGCAGTGTGGTAAAAGTACTATTGTACTACTTTACAGTGGAAAGGCTAGGGGCCCTGTTCCCTCAGTTGAGGCTGAAAGAGGATAAGATGAGGGAGGAATTCATAGACTATCAGGTGACAGATAGCAAGCAACTTCCCCAAGAAGACAGAATCGACAGATTTTGGGGCCTGGTAGGAAAGGACATGAGGTTCAGTGAGCTGCCAAAACTTATGAAGGCTTTACTATGTATTCCCCATAGCAATGCAAGTTCAGAAAGGGTGTTTAGCATGGTACGTAAGATTGTTACAGAGAATAGGATGTCGTTAGACAACAGAACTGTTTGCGCTCTACTCTCATGTAAAATTAACCACTTTGGCCCAGCCCACAAATACACTCCTTCCAAAACAGTCTTAAAGAATGCAAAGTCTGCAACAAATGAGTACAATAAGTCACTAAAAGAGTAAAGAAAAGTTATGTGAAATAAACAATATGAAGTGAATGAGTGTGTGAATGTGAAATGCTTGTCTTTGTTTTTATAAGCCTTTAAATAAATGCTCTTCATATATACCCTTTTGTGTTTTCATTTAGGCTATGAATGTACACAGCATGTCAATGTCAACAAAGGTAGGCCTAACAATGCACAGCTGCACTACTTCCTTAACCCCAGCCAGACCCCCCCGCCTCCCGTTCACCATCACCGGGCAAACCGATCACCTGGATTAATCAGTTAGTCCAACAATGGCAGACAGGAAACAAAGGAGCTGCCTGAAGCCCAGGAAGCAGTGCAGCTGTGCACAAAGCCGAATGTAGTTTATAAGTGGTTGACAAGTGGTGATTTTAGCTTTCTTCTCACCTGTCTTGACAAGGGATACTGGGGTGGTGGGACTGCTTGCGGCAGGCGCCGGAAAATTTCCCTTATTTTCAAATCCAAAACTTGACAGCTATGCCTTTTGCTATGTTTTTACTCTGTCTCTGCCTTGCCTACGTTAGTGTGTTTGCCAGTGTATGATCTCTCTCCTTCTGACCCTGAACTTTGAATAAATCATCTTATGCACTTGAACTCACACGCCTCCCGTTTTGTAACAAAAGCAGTATTGGTGATAACCATTAATATAGTTATATTCTGATAGACTAAAATCATGCCTCTAAAATTATTAGTATTTTTTAAAATGTGTATTCCAGCATCTCTGGCCATAAGTCGAGAAAAACCTTGGATGGGTGGCTAGTTCATCAGTGAAATATTTTACAAATAAACATCTGTAAGTTTTGTAGTCTGTAAGTTAGGAGACCCACCGGTTAAGAATGAACTGAACTGACAGAACTGTGTTGTAAAACGATGTACTATATTTTCGTATATGCTTGTGTTTACCTGGCCAACAGGGTGTTTAGGTAGTCTGGGGTGGTTGGGTCAGGACTTAGGGGTGGTGAGGTCACAAAAGACGCCGCCTTTGCCCAGTTCTTGCTCCAATAATGAGTCCCATCGGTTCCCAAACTGGCCGTGATCGGCTCGCCAAACACCACATTACCTAGAAATAAACAGTTCTGGTCTAAATATGACCTTCAATGTAAGCCTACAATATGTTTTCATCAGTTTTTTTCTTTGTCCTCCAGAAAAGTACCACTGTACTTGCCCTCAGTAACCCCCGTGATCTGAGCACAAACGGTATGAGCAGTTTCATCAGTAATACTTGTCATGGCAAGTAAACAAATCAAAGACCTTTACAAAACTCATTAAAAGCACTGAGAGTAAAAGCACTTAGTCCTCATTCAGGACAGTCAGAAAGAATAGAATTTCACAGGGTTGTGTTCCTTTTAAAGGCAGTGATTAAGCTCCCAATTTAACTCACCGGACAGTGATGAACAGCATATGAGACTGTAAGACACTAAGGTTTCATATGTATGATATCAGAGAGATTTTACTGTTTTCTAAGTCCATTCACTCAATTTATTTACAATTCTGGTTGCTTTATATGATTTCATTTTAGAGTTTAACCACATATAAACTCTAAACAACGTCCATACACAGAGAACATGACATCTGGTATTATGTGAAGCTCAAAAGTGAACCAGTGAACCATTTTCCCCCTTCTTTTTGATTTCACTGACAAAACAGCAGTATACAGCTCTAGAACAAGTAAATATGATCATTTACATTTCATTTTTTCAAGTAATTTTACAGAATCTAAATCCAGAGGGGAGACTTTATCTGTGAATAACTGGCATAACATACAATTCATTCCATTTCTTTTAAAAAAATAAATATGTTTACATTCTAATTTATTTGCATTTAAAAAAAAACATTGTTGTCTAAAATTGCATCTGCTGCACTCCTGAGACACTTCTCTTAAACTCTTCCTTTTAACATCTTATCATGGCAGAGTCCTGTCACATATACTGGTATAAGTCTCTCATAGCAAGAGCATTGCTTCTGAATGGTTTACAGTAACTAAACAGCAAGAGCTATTCAAATGATGGATTGTGGAACCTTTACAACAGATCGGCCAGTGCATATAAAATAAACATTTCATAGAGTGGAAAAAACGTATAGACAGCTAACATATAATTAAATGACAAATGAATAATAATCCATTTATAATAATTAAACTGTTATTTACACACATGCCACACAATTGTATCCAACCGAAGGTCATTACTGTCATGAATAAACATATATCAAAGACGAGTGTGTCTCAGCAGAGGTTTATTTAACTCAGATGAGATGTGTAAACTAGTGGACATCTGTGAAAGCTCAAGTGTTACCCTGCTGACATGCTCATGCTGGGATTTCTTACTTTATCAGACGTTTCACTGTGTTCTGCACCTTGTTTCCGGGAACTTCTCCAGAACACTGTTTGTATTCCCACAATTATATATGAAATCAGCAGCTGCTTTCAAACATCCGCATATCTGTGAGAACGCTCTGCGAGTGTCGAAGGTTTCTATTTACAATGTGTTTTTGCAACATAGAGCTTGCAGCCAATCACAGACATGTTTGATGAGCATGTGAGCACAACGGCCAATCAGAGTCGAATCAGAAGCAAGTTGCAAATCATTGTATAACAAAATTATAAATATGATGTAAACGGGATTCATTGTGCAATACAGATTTCTTTTATTGTAACTGGTCTATACGCTATTGTTGAGGTCACAGAAGAAACTACAGTAATTACTGCAAGTACTGTAATTCCAATACATTTAAGTATATTTATTTTGCACTGGGTCAGACTGATTGCTGATCAGGATTTAAATGTGATATTGTGTACCTTTTTTCCTGGCCTGTGAGATGATGTCAGCAGCGCTCTTGCTCATCACGCGGGTCACGTAAAGCGGACAGTTGGTTTGACTGGCAATAGTGACAGCTCGAAACACGGCTTCAGCTTCCAGCTACACACACACACACACACACAGATTCAGACTCAAACACACACTCTTTTGATTTAGTTTAATGCACAGCTAAAACATCCCTTACAAATCTAGCTTGGCTGACCTCAATAAAGCCAGATAAAAGATCATGTCTGTGAAAGATCACTGATAGACCCGAAGCCAGACAAATCAAATCTGTGGTGCGGGATATGACATCAGATCAATGCAACAGATTGAATGCACGTTCTGGGTCTTATTTGTGATTTTAACACTGAGAATTGAGAAAGGAATATTTCCCAGAGCCTGCAGTGATGTTATAGCACTTTACAGGACAGCGTCCAGCTGTGTTTGTGCTCACTGACCTCCTCTGGACGGCTGAGAACGTGTCCCTCGGGTCCGGTGATGCCCATCTCCAGCATACGGTTCTGCTCCTGGACAACACACAGACAAAAAGAGTCTCTTTTTTTGTCACCCTTTGCATTGTACTTGTAGTTTTCATGCTTTTTTGTTCTTACATATGTGACCCTAGAAGCACAAAATCAGTCTTAAGTGTCAATTTTTGTCTTAAGTGTCACATTTAATCACATTTAAAGCTGTCCAAATGAAGTTCTTAGCACAATTAAGCTCTGATATATTTACAGTAGATATCAGAGTTTAAAATTACTTAATACCCTAAAGATTTATACCATAAACGTCTATCATTTTGCTACAAATATACCTGTGAGCCTCCAGGGTCACTTGTGGTGCATGAACAATGCCATTAAAGGAACTGTTTATTCAAACATGTCAACAGCGTAGTCATTTACTTTAAGGAATACTAACATGTTTTCTTTTGCATCTTACAGTGAATGATATAATGCTTTCCTAATAACACTGTTCTTCAGATGAGCCTAACTCTTATTTTACATTGACTGGTTTCCAATCCAGCACACATATCACTTCTTATTAAACACCGGAGTGCTTAATTAAATTCTTACAAGAGACACGAATCCAAGACTCATCTGTACTGTATGTCCAAATGTGTTTTTTTCATTATGAAGCATGTAAAGGCTGCAAACGTGGAAATTGCACACGCTAAGACGGCAAAAGTTCAGAAAAATGACAATGGCTCTGTTGAGACATCCTTTCAGAAATGTTGCTCTATTTTATAATTAATGAAGGTAATAAATGCCTTTGCAGTGTTCAGGATTGGTAATTACACACCTATATCATCTTTAGATCTAATATCATATAAAATTATAATCATGTGCTTTAGTATGAGATCAAAATAAGTGCACTTCTTTAAAGCACCACAAAAGATTATGATTAATGAATTAGTTAAATAATACTACTTTTTTAAAGTCTTTTTCCATTTTAGATAAAATGACACTAAAAGTGGCCTTATATTTCATTATATTTTGTTCTATTTTATTATATTATATTTACTAGTAAGGTTTTTAACAATTATGTGTGCTTATTGCTTGAATGTTAATATGAATTGCTGTTTTACTGGAAAGAAAGCGTGAAAGTGTGTTTCCAAGAGACATTAAACATAATTCATGACCCATATCTCACGAGGATTTACTGTACTTACTGTACCTAAGTGCTTCTGTTATGCATTCTGCTAGTAATCTTACAGAGGACAGAATCTCTGAGGATTGAAAAGCTGTTTTTACTGCAGTCGTCAGTAGGAGAGCGTGTAACAGTAAATTAGACACGCACTGCTGGAAATACGTGATGCCAGCAGCTCAGATCCATATTTATATTCATATATGCATATTTTAGAACAATGTTCAGACCATTTTGGTGGAAGAATGCAGATGAATTAAATGCCTGTCCATCTAATAACAACAGCTTCTGTCTTCTTTGATATCCCATGCGTCGATATTTAATTTAATAGTCATAAGGGTCACATACCTCAGCAATTATTTCTCCGTTTTCAGCGTGAACCTGTGCAATTCCTCCATGCTCTCCGAGGAAGGTGAAGATCTCATAAAGCTGCTCATACACACACCCAAAAGAACATTTTAAACTCTATGAATATTGGAGATCTAGTCTAATCTTGTTTTTTAATAAAATAAAAACATTTTTCATCAAATTAGGTAATGGAAGATTAACATTTATATTGGTACAGAGTGCATACAGTAAATATATATATATATATAAATGACTGAAATGTGAAGAATTCTGAGTGAACAACATTATATTACAACAGTAACAGTATGTTTTAAGGGTCAGATAAGACAAAGGGAAGAATGTGTATATCCACAACACTATTCTGTTGTTATTTTTACAAACAAACAAACAAGTTTATAAATACATCATGTCTTAATCAAGGTTTCTGTAGCTTACCTCGCTGTTGCTCATCTGATAGAGGTCTTTATAAGCCATATACACCTGGAAAGAGTTCACTCCTATTTGGACAAACAAATAAATCAGAAACCTCCTGCCAGCATTCACAGACATTTCTTATTATTTCCACAATGTTCTGCATTTCTTATTCTCAAACTAAAGAGCAAATAAAATATTACGGAATATATCCGTCACAAATTAATCAAAGATTTGACCAAAACATGAAACAATATAAAGCAGATGTGTTTGTTTGTTTTTTATTCTGCACCTAAATGTCAATATTAATAGCAATTTATTATAATCCTTTACAAAATAATAAGATAAAAGCCCAGTAATGTGCAGCAAAACAGATTCTGTAGTGGTTTGTGGGTAAAGCTGTAATAAAGCATCATTTTCAGAAATAGTTCAAAAATGACTTGTCAAGTCCAACACATTCCCTCTGGGATACTGTATTTATAACTTCACAGAGCTTTTTGTTTTTTAGTATGCTTTTATTTTTACATCTATTATGACACAAAGTCTCAGCCTTCGGTCAATCTTATGATAAAACACACACAATAAATCTCTAGTCTGTACTGAGATGACTACAGTATATTCAGCAATTTAGCAATATTATTAATTTTCTTCCTAATGTAAAACACCTGGATCTGAGTATCCACCTTGAATATATTCATCGACGTGCAGTTCCTCCTATGATACATATCTCTCGCTCTACCACAGAACTCTTTACAATACAAGGCATTCTATAATACTCTATTCATCGTTCAAGCTGCATGTCAATTTATTATATTTTCTTCTTCCAATATTTTCAGCACTAAATAAACATAAATAAATATTTGAATGCACTTTGTTTTTTTAAAAACTGAGTAATTTCACAAAAATTGTAACAATTCCCATGAAATCGATCAATTAAAGTTTCAAAAAACATCAATAAACCCATAATTTAGTGCTGTTTTTTATGTCAAATGTAAACATGCAATATAACATGTTTTTACTATAATAATTTCTTAAAAAATATTAGTCATTTCTAAAATATTCGTATGTTAGTCCAGGCTATTTGTCCTGCATATATTTGTCCTGTTCTTCAAGTGGTGTTGATTTGAGAAGGCCAAACTGATCAAACACTCGACATATGCTTTTTCCCAGACGCTGGTGTGAAATCTCCCACCTTTCTCCTTGATGAGGCTCAGGACCTCTTGTTTGATGCTGTCGTTCCAGTGGGTGATGTCCAGATGCAGAGAGTAATCACAGCAGGCCTTCTCATCCGCCCACTCCCTCCAGCGATCGAAGGCCTCCAGCAGACTCGAGCCCGGCTCCGGGATCACGTGATCCACTGCAGACACACACAGACACACACTCGTGTTTCAGTTAAACTGAATCATCTAGGAACGAGAAATTCTGTTCATGCAGATCAACTAGTGATGTCACGACTGACTCATGATCCCATACGACTACCGCACAACTAATTCATTCCTCTGAAAAATCGATCAAACCAATCATTTTAGAATCAGAATGTGTTTCTTCTGCTAGTATTTTGGGAGCATTAAGCCATGATTCAGTGAGGAGCCTCTCAATACTCCCCCGCTCTTCATTGTCTCTATAGTATCAGTCTAATCTAGCACACACTTCCTCTGGGAACAAAGGGATGTATTTTTACTCGCTGGTAAACAGTGTTTACTGTACAACAAGCCGCTCTTATACTCCAGCTGTTGGCACTTTTTCTTGGTGATCCACACGGCTAGAAACTGCATACAGGAGCTTTGTGTGCTCGCTGGAAGCCTACTGTTGTAGTCAATGTTTATGCCTTTTCATTAACACACACACACACACACACTTTTTCCCCCCTGATTTCTTCTATATACTGTAGAGTAGTATCAGTGGTTTTGAAATGCTAACACCAGAGATAATGCTCAGGCTTTGACTCTGTTTTTAGTTTCATAAAACACTTTTTAGCAAAAACACAACCCACAATGCTCTCTGTAACACACACAGATCTAACAGCCATTCATATTATGGCAAAGGTGTTTGCAAATGTTTTGCATTTTGTGTGCGCAATTCTTAGATCTACGTGAAAAAAAGCTGTTCACAATATTAAACCATGTGTTTGCCATTTTTCTAAATGGTTTCTATAGCTGATAAACAATAGTTTAACTTTAGAAGCTTTAGTGAAAGTCAAATGAAACATCCGGGTGCCTTTCAGTCCCCTCTGCAGATAAATGTGTTGATCGTGAAGAGTTCTCACCGATCATGGTGGTTCCTCCAGCGAGAGCAGCCTTGGTGCCCTGAGAGAAGTCATCCACGGTGGTTGTTCCTCTGAAGGGCATCTGTAGGTGGGTGTGGATGTCTATTCCTCCAGGAATCACCATCTTCCCATCGGCCTCAATGGTCTTCACCCCTCCCGGGACGATCAGGTTGTCTCCAATTTGCCTGGAAGTTGACAGATGATGGTAATTCAGACACTATGGTATGAATGTTAATGGATTTGACCAGTTGTATAACATGAAAGAACTGCAAAACATTATCATTATAAGAGTAATATTAAAATTATTATGAATAACTAGTTTCCTGTAAGGGGTAGGTTTGGATGTAGGGTCCGTGTAGGGAGTGTGTGTGTGTGTGTGTGTGTGTGTGAACGCAGCTTACTTGATGACTCCATCCTCCATATAGATGTCTGCATAGAAGGACTGGTCATCGTTCACAATCCGACCGCCTTTAATCAGCAGCCTCTCACTCTGAGAAAACATGAGACGATGAGGATGCTGATTCAGACTGCAAATGAACATTTTCATTCTTTATATTTTAGATTGCAAAAATGTAAATAGTTCAAGTTGTGTGTGCATGCAGCGCCAACTTCTACACATTGCTGAAAGATTGCTTATTGGCTCTAGGAAACATCCTTTGAGGATTTACGGACTATCCAAACAGACATCATTCAAATTACTGGTTGAACATAAAAATGAATAGCTTATTTATTATCAATTACTCAGAAGATCCTCTGTCAGTGATGTGTTATTGAACATACAAATGTAATAAAACACACAATGAACATGGAATCAATAACACATTGCATATAAATCAATAAACCCTGAGTGCAACTTTCAAACACAGATGACTGAGCTCATATAGATCTGTGTTCAGTCTGTCTCAGTCTCCACTGGACCAAGCTCCTCATATAAAGCTGGATATAGAAGAATTGTACTGTAAAAGTATTTAGTAAAATTTAAATAAACAGCAGCTTTGGTTGCTGGAATGTGACCATAAAAAATACGGTAACAACATTTTAGGTTTTACGGTTTTGAGTTACATTTACAGTTAAATACCGTACCAACCTATTAAAGTACTAAAGTCTGTTTTGTTTGATTGAAATATGATGAGAAAGTCACATGATAAACACATATAGAAGGAGCTCAGTGTCATTCACACAAACACTAAACACCTTCATGATGAGACACCGAAATATGCAATACACATTTATTAACATTACATGTGACACACAACCCTAATAAACAGAACTGATAACTAAGAAGAAACAGAGTTATTTAAAAAAAAAAACATCCAATTCAAACTAAATTTGAAATGCAATGCAGGGAATTACGGTAATGTCAGATTACGGTTTTTCTCTGTGAATTTTACAGGAATATAGCATAGCATTTTTACAGTACTTACCGTTAAAATCACTGTCATTTTTTGCACTATACTGCAAATCTCAACTGCTTGACTGCTGTTTTGTTGCAAAACTATACAGTAGTCAACTTTCGAAGTGAATCAATGCCTTTCATCAAAGTTGTCCTAAGACAAGAGAAGGTATTGTTTTTGATTTTAGGACAACTTTGATGAACGGTTTTGATCCACTTTGAATGTTGACTACTGTATATCTTCAGCCCTCATCTGCTATTAAAAATAAATGAGTACTATGACAAAACATAGGCACTGACATGTTTTAGGATCATCCAGGTCAAGTATCTTTTAGCTCAGGTTTATATTTTAGTCTAGGACCAGGCTCAAACCTTGTCCTGTTATTTAAATTCAGTCACGATGTGAGGTTTAGCTCCATCCATCACTTCAGCTCAGGCTCAAAATCACCCAGGTGGCATTTCTCTGAATAATCAGTTCATCATGTCACCAGCGTCCCCTCAGAACTCCAAAGACAACAGGAGCTCAAACAGAGAACCGTCTCGTCATTATTTTAACAAAGACATCTTGCCAGGAACCATTTTGTGTCTTGAGACGGACAAGTACAGTAAGCACTCCACATCATGTTAAAAAGTGATTCACAATGCACAGCTTGCTCTGTGTAAACACAACATGCCACTAATCATTCAGTATATGATCACGATGCCATAGAAAAACCTCTACCATCTGAAGAACCTTTCTGTTTTGTGGCAAAATAGAGTTCTTAAGATTTTCAAAAGGTAAGAAAGAGATTGATTTTTAAGAGTTTAAGCTTATATAAGTCCAGAGTGGACCTTCATAAATAAAACCGTAAGCATAAATCTATAGAACATCATTTATAGTTGCTATGAAAGACAAAAAAGGGATACATTCTGGGACAAGAAACTGAAGGATTCCTGCAGGATGCTGACAAAGCAAAGATGTAAATGTGCAGAAAGCGTATGGACAGTTCGACAAATGCCAGAGCCCAATCTGAGCCGCGCACGCAAACAGTGCTGTCATCTGTTAAGTGTGCTGTATAGGGAGCGGGGGGGAACGCGGAGCCAGAGCACATTAAGGCGTGGAGCATTAGTCGTGCTTGTGAAGAGCTGAAGAAAACCTCTCTGTATTCATCCAGAGCTGCAGCCTTGTTGCCTGGTGACCAAAATATTTACCATCCGCTCATTAGAGTTTCTTCTTTTCTGCCAGCATTGCAGCCAAAACACTGGAGCTCACCCATCGACATGATGACCAACCTTTGCTAGACTTCCACACATCCACCCAGCCTACGCCCGAGTATTCTGGGATGTTGTAGTCAGGGGCATCACGCTGTTGGGGATGTATCGGTTCTAGTCTAGTGGAGTAATTCTACTGTATACATAGTGGATGGATTCAAATCCTTTTCATAATGAACCAACCAAACTTGCAACTGATCTGGGGTCTCATGTACAAAGACTTGCGTAGACTTATTACTAAAACATTGCGTACGGACAATCCTGGAAATGTGCGTACGCACAA
>JAUCNO010000425.1:2429151-2461086 GCA_032353835.1 Enteromius viviparus
AAGTTAACATTAAACATTAAAAATAACAATATTTATAAATTAACTAAATTAACCTTTTAAACTTTTTTTTTTTTAAAGGAAGTCAGTGTTACATTAATATATATATACTTTTTTGTTTAAAAAAAAGAAAAAAAAACGTAATTATGAGTGCCCTTTATGCCCCTGCCCCTCAAAATGTCTGCACGTCCCTGCAGGTGACGGAGATTTAGCTCTAATCAAAGAACCGGCTTTACTGATGAGATGCGCATAATATATCGTGCGGTATATACCGCCCAGCCCTACCGTGTAGTAATAAAAGAGTACTAGTTAATATTTCTTGATTATTGGATAACCTTCCTGTTGAGTCAGCAATAATTCCTGTCCACTAGATGGCGATGCTTGATTAAGACACTCTGTATATGTGAAGAGGACTCCTGCAAATAACTTTGCATATACAGAAGATCTTACAAAGAAACACAACCTAACTTAAAGTTATTTAAACAAATTGCAAATATACAGGTATACAATAAACATTAGAATTAACATCTTCTTTGTTGGGGAACAATAGTTTAAGGCTGTTTTTACACCTCTTCAAAATGTAACAAATAAATAAATTCATTAACATAATCCTTAATCTGGAGAATTAACCCTAATAAATAAACATAACATGACTGAGAGTAAAGAGTAAACAATAACAAAAGAGCATGCAGTCAGCATGAAGTTGATTATATGAGCAAATTATTTAATCATTTTAGCAGCTGCTTCCTGCTCCTTAAATCCGGAGTATTAATGATGAAAGAGTTTCTTCTGCTAGTGAGCTGGATTCAGGCCCACATAATAAGAGTCTCCTGTGCATCACCTGACAGCAGTAAGTGTGTGATTCAATATCTTCACTCTCAAAAACAAGACTGACCTTTCTTCTTTTTTAATAGATCAGTGAAAAGAAATATAAAACGACCTCACCTTTTAAAATAGCATGTGATTTCTAATATAGCTAAATATGATATACATTTCTTTAATTAAAATGACAAGTTCCAGTATGTATGAATCCATATTTGAATAGCCATGTTTTGTGTAACTATATATGCTGTGCTTCATGGAAAGTTCCATTATTTTTATGTAAAATGTGGTGACATGTATGTTTGCAGAATTAAATTATCTACTACATAATATCTATTAAAAAAGTCAAAATATGAGATGGAAAGTGTTTGGACAGAATTACAAAACAAAAACAAAACTAGCTTAAATTGAGTTAAAAGTCAAGGCCTTCTGTAAGAAATGTGTAAGCCTTGCGGATCCAGTATAGATTCTCAGAAATGTTGCACTATATAGCGCTATTATTTCTGATTTTTGAGGAATGTGAACCATCTCTTAAATACATCTAGATCTCCCAAACAATTTACAGAAAACAATTAACATTATAGGCCATATCTATTTATTGTATAAAGAAAAGGCTATACATTGGTTTTTATGATAGATAGATAGATAGATAGATAGATAGATAGATAGATAGATAGATAGATAGATTACCTTCTCGAGGTGTTGTGGAGCTTCCTTCTCAAACGCATTCTTTATTTGTACGGTGTCTTTAGCTGCAGGCTCGCTGTGTGAAGAAGGAAAGTTGGTTTGGTGTTGGAAAGGCTTCTGCTCGTCTCTGTTCGTGGCTCTTGGGCTCCTGGAGCTCCGCTGACCGACAGTGAGAGCGTCGAAATCGATGGTTTTGCTCTCATACGCTCCTTCTACGTTACAGAACAAGCCTCCGTACTTCTGTCTCGGCACCTGGTCCGCGGTCCCCGGCCGCGCCAGATACACCGGCAGATCCGCGTCTCTGTCCCCGCGCCAGCGCTCAGCCATGATCTGAGACACACTGAGAATAACCCTGAGCCACAGAAACCCCAGGCAGCCCCGGAGCCCACGCCTCGCCGCCACAACACAGCCACTCTCTCAACAACTCTACAACAGTTATTATACAAAGATTTGCTAGCTATTATTATTGTGTTATTAGAAAATATTGCGTCGGTATATTTCTACTTAAAAGTAGAATTGTATTAAATGTCACTTGACAATTAAAAAAATAAATCCTAACCTTTTGTTGTTGTTTGTTTGATGGATCTAGAACAGATCGAGTTTTTTTATATATTAACGAAATATAAGCGAAACATGACGAAATATAAACATATCTTAATATGCATGTATGTTGCTGTTTAATTAACTTGTTTAATTAACTAAATCGTTACATTTACATTTCCGAATTGCAATTTGTCATTTAGTCATGTCCTAGACCTTTTATTGTTGTTTTATTATTTTAAATTTAATATAACAGGTTCATTGCATTCATAAAAATATTTCATTATGTTTTATTATTAGTGTTGTTATTCATTTATTTTTCAGTAACCACGTCAATCAAGTCTATAAAATAGGCTTATTGAGAAAGCTGTGGGTTCAAGAGTTTAATAGCAGTTGTTCGGCAGGCGCAAGGCCTTCTCTTTGTCCATTGGCGTTCACTTCCGGTGCTGTAGCTTTAAAAAAAAACCTCTCCGTGCTGTTGAGAGCAGAAAGCCTGTCACTGATGCAGCTATTGCTCTGGTCAGCACAATGACAAGACTCTGCCCGCTGATGGACTGAATGCTGACAACAGAGAATCCAGGAGTCACTTGGCAACACTTTACAATAAGTCCAATTGTTAATATTAGTTAGCATGAATTAACAATGGGTTAAAAAGGTTAATGTTAATTTATACATTTACAAATGCATTATTAAAATCAAAGGTTTTATCTGTTGTATTAAACAGCTTCTTGCCCCAAAAGTAAATAACAAAACAATAAATAATTAATATAGTACTGTAATAAAAATGTGAGTCAGTCGAGTCATCTTCTATCCACTGCTGAAATCCGCTGCTTTTGCTTTCCCCAAAGGCTACATGTTGAATTTAATGTTGAAGTTCTCCATTTTAACTCCACAGCATGGCTCCAAACTGCCAGCGACAGCGGAGTGATATAATTACTACAATAACGGTCAAGATGATGCGCAGTACCCGGATGAGCCTGTGTTATTAGTTTTACTGGTTGTTATCTGGAAATAACCAATCTTTGAATGTGACGACTAAACCAATCAGAATCGAGTATTCCGCGAAGACGTGTAATGATATTATTTAATGAGCTGTCCAACTACAATGAACAACTGTATTTTGTTTTGTTTTTTAATTAACGTTAAAACGCAACGTTTAATTAACGCAACGTTCGCTGGCGTAAAGCTCTCCGCCCTTTTCAAGGAATTTCGTACCCGCCTACATACTTTCATTGTTGGGTGACACACACCGCTGCTTAGCTGTATTTCTTGTTATTGCATTAACTAATGTCAGTTTGCTGTGCTGGAGACGGTGTCCTGGTGGAGGTCATGTTGGAGCGTGTCCTGGTGGAGTGCTGATGTAGGAGACTGTATTGAACATGACATCAGTCCAGCCAGAGGCAGAGTCACAGGAGTGTCAAAACATAGACGACAGCGGGGAACAGTTCAGCAGCACCAGTGAATCATCAAATATAAAACCATAAGCAGAACATTTCAGAGTGGAAGCGGTTTCCTCTTAACCTTTTACCTCAATTTCTGACCTAATTCTGATTAATAATTTATGACCATTATAGATTTCAAACTGATGGAAAAATATTCACTGTTTACGTTATTCTTTTGGTCACAGTTTATTTAAAGGTCCATTTCTCACTATTACCTTTTTAATCCTAATTTGCTGCTTATTAATAGTTCATGAGGTAGTTTGGCGTAAAGGATCTAAATGCATGCTACCATTCTTTGAGACCTTGTTTGTTGTTTCTTGTAAACCAATTGACCAATTATTGACCCTGTATATTTTCCCACTGTTTACAAATGTGTCCTGAGCACTTTCACTTAACTTATTGGAAAAGTTTGTTTGATTCATTTTGTTTTACAAGGAATATATTTGCTCACTGTGAAAACAAGTGCATTAAATATCTTTAAATCCCCTTCAAGTGATGATTAATACAGTATAAGATCATTCAACCGGAGGAAGCACTGCAATGGATTGTGTATTTTAGTTACAACATCTTAATGATGAACTTATTTCAGCTTTTGTCTTCTCCAGAGGTTAACTAATGGACTGGAGTGCTGTGGGTTATTCTGATGTTTTTAGCTGTTTGGACTCTCATTCTGACGGCACCCATTCACTTCAAAGCATTTATTGATGAGACACTGATGCAATGCTACATTTCTCTAAATCTGAAGAAGAAACAAACTCATCTACATCTCAGATGGCATGGTGGCGAGTACGTTTCCATCAAATTGACATTTTATGGTGCAAATAAACTGCATTTGGGTTAATAGTCTTATATTATGAGACTCCCTGTGTAACAAATAAGGCTTTCAACAAGAGACAATGTTTCCTGCGGCACAATACAGTTGGGAGACTGTGGGCCATGTGAGAATTAAAAATGCATGAGAGATCTTCTCACAAGGCTATGGTATCCAGACCCTAAACCAGCATTACCTGCCCAATAAATCATTAATCTATGTATCAATATATCAAACTATCCAGTCAACCATGGCTGAAGGGGAGCTTTATTGTTGTAATGATTATCACAGTCAACATTTAAGAATGAAGGGATGGGCAGGCAGACGCTTTAATTACCTTTAGAGATAAATAATGGTGTCACTTTAATGTTTTGCTTTTATTTCTTTACTGTAAACTAGCTTTAACCCGCCGTAAGAGCAGCATTACAGACTCTTCTCCGCTCAGCACAGATCAACCCTTCTGCTGGTTTGTAGTCATTGCTGATTGGTAAATAAGCTATGGATGACTTCCAAGCAGCTGCTTCCGCCTGGAGTGCTGAAAGGCCACAGCAGATGATGTTTAAATTCACTTATAAAAACCCTTAATGATGATTGGCTCATCACAGACTGGCTCTGGTTTGTGTTTCTGAGTCAGACAACAATCACTTGCAGTTTTTTGCACCTTACCCTAATTCCTAACCTTGCACAGGTAGCTTATTTTATGTGCGTATATCAGAGATACTCTACACACACACACACACACAGGTGCCTCCGTGGCTGAAGTTACTCTTGTTAGAGGAAGCACAAAGCTGTTAATATTGCATTAGTGTCAGAGAGAGGGGAAGCCAAGTACAGCAGGTGTGGGTTTCACTGATTTCTCAGGTTACAGAGAGTGTGCAGCTGTAGTTTACTAGGACAAACTAAACCGGTTAACCATCCTCAACTAACTTTAATCAATGTGCAGCTCAAATTTCTGTGCAATTAATTTGCAAAGACTCATAATGGATTTTCATTGCAGCATGTTACAGTACCTAATGCTGCCAGAAATAGGACTGGTATAAACCAATGTTTATGGCTAATAACCTTGTCTGCCAATATAATGTTGTACATGCACATTTTCTGGAGACTAGTCACTTTAATTTAATATAATAGGTACCATCTTATGAATACTAAAATCTTTTTTTTTTCTTTTGGTTGTCTAATTGACCACGAGAAACAGCAGTTCTAAGATATTTAAGGTCATATTGGAAATTAAAATGTCATTTTAGAAGTTAAAGTAGAATTGCATCCTAAAACGTAGTCATTATGAAATAGTATTAAATGATTCCTGAGGTGGTGATAGTCATAGTAATATCCGGTTTACAGTGCCATCCAGTGGTGTAGTAGTGATTAGTGACATGGGTCTCACTTCTGTTCCTCACTGGGCGTGTGTTAAAGAACAAATACCAAAAAACTACTAAATATCTATAAAACTGCACCTGTAACGGGGTTCAGCTGGTCTAGATGCATCCAGGCCTGATTAAATGAAATCAACACTTTAAAAATATTAAGTCTAGAATTTATTTCACAGAACCACAGTGAGATCCATTCTCCTCAAATGAAAAAGCAAAAATAAAAAAGTGGTTGACCTTCCAAAATTCCTCCAAGAGCATAACAAGGACTTACTCAGGAAGTCACAAAGACCCAAGAACTGCAGACCTCTCTTGCATCGGTTGAGGTCACCAGGTCACATGACTAGCTATCCAGAAGACACTGTGAAACACTGTCACAAAACTGACATCAAAACATACCTTGATAATCCTCAGGTTTTAGCGATCTCGGCTCCTCAGTGGGGTGCACCAAGGGTTTATTCTTGGCCCACTTTTGTTTTCCCTTTCAATGCTCCCCAATGGGATCCATTCTTCAGAAACATGGTGTTTCTTCTTATTATACCAATGACATGACAATTTATCTGCCCCTGAAACCACAAAATAACTGCAATAACTGGAATAATTTAATTCTTGTTTAGATTATATTAAATGCTGGATGTCCTAACACAGTCTCACGGCAATTCGTACATATTTTACGAGGTGCATAATTCCTACAAATTTGTACGACCTCGCTGTACAAATATTTGCTAAAGCGTATGTATTTTACGAGTTGCAAAATTTGTATGAATTTATACGAATGACTTACACCTGACCCTGCGCCTAAACCTACCCATCTCTGGGGTTTAGGCAAATCATACAAAATCATATGAGTGAGGTCCTGTGAATTTGTACGAATTGGCAGGATTTTGCCACCTCTGGTCGTGAGACTGTGTTGGATGTCCTTAGATTTGCTACGACTCAATGTCAGGGCTAAAGTTGCACCAGACTTGGAACAATTAACGTGTTTCATGTTAGAGCAGGTCCAACCTCAGTACATCCACTTTTAAAACATTTGTTGTCTTCGGATTTGAATTGTACACAGCATAAGCCGACAGTTATTTTTTCATATGTATGATTTTATTATATCCATGTATGTGTTTACAGACTTCTCAGGGCGCTGAACACACCAGTGGTCATTGTTGCTGAAAGTTTCTGCTTTCTACTGAAAGCTAGACGCTATATAAAACTTTATATATTGCCTTCAAAAGAAGCTTTTCAAACACTGTACATCCTTTACAATAAAACTATTACGAGCACACAGACCAGCAGAAAAGAAGAATACACACTAAACGTACCCCAAATAAACTTTAGGGTAAGATTCAAAACTGTGGGCCTCATGAATCGTGACTGGAAGTACAATAGTGTGTTTGCAGATGGGGGCCGCACATCTAAAAAGAATAGAAATGACTGATTCTTCATTTTCCTTTTAAAATCCTCCATTACAGAGCCATCAACAGTTACTGAGCCGGTGTTGCAGAGCTGAGAAGCGTTACTGTAGTCTTTTCACTTTTTATACAGAACATTGTTAGTCATCCAACTCACTTACATTCACAACAACGTAAAAAGAAAAGTGTAAAACTCAACTTTTTATAGATAGAAATATCTGAATGTGCAACCATTCTAATATTTGGTTTTACCATTAACATTCACAATTGTTCATCCATCGTGATAACCACAGGTCTTTTACACACCTCATTTTAATTTTCTACCTTTCATATAAACATTTTACAAAATATAATACATAATTATGATTTAATATAGATGGACAAATTGTATATATTGAGGCACTATATTGTAATGTTGGGGAATAAAGTACATTTGGTGTTGTTTGTTGAGTGTTGAGGGTAATGCATTAGAAGTAACCTGAGCTACGTAATCAGATAGTAGCTAATAAAGTAATGCATTACCTTTACATTTACAAGAACATATCTGAGCAAGGTTTTTTAAATAAGTAATGCCAGCTACCTTTTTTTCCACTGACTGACTGACAGCTTGTCTGTCCTGTGTCCAGAGAAACATGCAATTAGTAATTAGTTATTCAATTAGTTACTTTCTTACGGAGTAATGCATTATTGCAATTTCCCAGCACTTCCAAAGGTGGAAAAAAGAAAGATTATCGTATTTCTGAGGAGGTATTTAGACTTTAATGAAATGAAGCCAAACCTGGTATACAGAATGCCCCAAAAACATATTTACAAGCCAGAGACACAGCCAATTAAAGGGAGTTAGAAAGATCATTCAGTACAAACCAGTTAGTGAAAGTCCTGCTGGTATGCTACAGCTGTTCATTTGAAAGAGTAGAAAAGGACGAGGCTCGGGGAGGAGATGAGTAAATACAGGGACAATCGAGGAAGGCAGAAACAGTTTCATCTGCAGCCGTCACCACAATACACGCCGCAATTTATAGTCATGAATCAATTCTAAACTGCAAAGTGACTCTACTGCTCAAGCTGCAGGAGGAGAAGTGTATTCACATCAGAGGAAATAGAGACACATGTACATATCAACAAACATATATATTACACTGCAATCAGAAAGAGGAACTGTTGATCATCATAGACAGGGAATATTATTGGACAACGGACCTCATTCGTGAACCACAAGCAGAATAATGAAGAATAGTTTTACCTAAACTCTTGTGTGATGTGCCTAAACAAGGGTTTAATGAGGATAAACTCACACATGGAGTAAAAATGTTCTGTTGCATGATACGTGATACCAAAGTTAACTTTCATATACTGCTGCATGTGAATGGTGTGACAGTTTATGCAAAACTAGATTTTAAACTGTAATATATAAGGACGCACGCTATTAATCGTGATTCATTCATGCATAAATGCAAGCTAGTTTAGACCGATTCAAAATAAATAAATAAAAAGTAATTGGTACTTTAATCTCACAATTCTCAGAATTGCATAATATAAACATGCAATTATGAGAAATAGTCAGAATTGCATAAAAAAAAGCTATGACTGTTATGAAGTCCTGTGGGGGGGGAAATATTATCATTGTGTTAATATTAAAATTATTTCCATGTTATAAAGTCAGAATTGAGTATAAACTTCTCTCTTAGGTTATATCTTGTAATTATCTTTAGCACTATAGCAAGAGAATTATTATTTTTCATTCATTGGCAGAAACGTCCTGTTTATTTTAGTTTTTACATTGCAATTATTTATTAAAACACTGTAGTAGGATCTTCTGGTCAATCATCAAACCTGTCTTTGGCAATATATACAATAATTCTTCAATCACAGTCAATATTAAAGGAGAAGTTCACTTTTAAAAAAACTTTTGCTGATTTACTCACCACCATGTCATCCAAGATGTCCATGTCTTTCTTTCTTCAGTCGAAAAGAAATTAATGAGAATAAGGGTCTTATCTAGCGGAACGATCGGTCATTTCCAGAATAAATAAAAAAGTTTAAGTTTTATGAGCACAAACGCGCGCCTTGCGCTGTTCTGTGATGCGCGTTGGTGACGTAACGTAATACGCAATTACGTTGCAAAGGTCAAGCTTGACGTAGACTCTATCTCATCTTCTTCTCTAAGTTCAAAATCGTCCGACATCGTTGTTTTACCTTTTTACTTCCTTTTTTTTTTGGAAACGGCGTTTAACTTTCTTTGCACGTTCAACTTGTAAACACTGACATAGTACTTCCGCCTGCGTCAAACTTGACCTTTTCAACGTAACTTAATTGCGTATTACCAACGAGCATCACAGAACAGAGCAAGGCGAGCGTTTGTGCTCATAAAACTTAAACTTTTTTATTTATTTTGGAAATGACCGATCGTTTCGCTAGATAAGACCCTATTCATCATCTGGTATCGTTTAAAGCCCTTTGAAGCTGCACTGAAACTCATTTGGATCTTGAACTGTCATTTGGACGTTTGGGTCCCAATAGAGCTTTATATGGGAAAAAATCCTGGAATGTTTTCGTCAAAAACATTAATTTCTTTTCGACTGAAGAAAGAAAGACATGGATCTCTTGGATGACATGGGGGTGAGTAAATCATCATCAAAAGTTTTTTTTTAAAGTGAACTTCTCCTTTAAAGAACCTATATTAATGTATGCAATGAAATTTGTAAAACAAAAACAAGTTTTCATTTTCCACAAATAACAGAAAATTAAAGTTAGAGAAACAACATGATGGTGGGTAAATATTTTTAAATGTAAATCAAGATGACCCACAGTCTTATGATCTCTGAAACAGTGCATTACTTTTTATAAATATTTCCTGAATATAACATCCAGCGATAGTTTCCATTTCAACCAGCATCATCATTATTGTCCTTAGATGGAAAAGATGAAAAGATTCAAGGGGCATATATTTCTTCCGCCCCCATATACTGCATTTCAAGTTTCCTGTGTTACTTCCCTCTTTCCCCCCAAAAATGACTCAAAACAGATCCTTCCCAAAAAATTCTTTCGAACATGTACTGTGAGGTTATGATAAGGAAATCACCAAAAGCTCTGTGTAGTCTGCTTGCACGTCTTCGAGTGTTTTCATTCTCATTCTTGGGCACATTGGTTTTTGGCCACACACGCCTCTTCATGTGGGTGTGAATAAAACGTCACAGGATGATGTCAAGGCAGTCATAAAAAGGCACATGTCAAAAGACAGCAATGCTCAATCTACCACTGTGATACAATGGACACTGCTAGGTTCTGCTTTATGCTGCTCTGTGTTTGCGGTAGCTGGAGTCTGGATTTAAACTGCGACTGGACCACTGAGTATAGACATGAAAACAGATGTTGTAAAGCCTGTCCTTCAGGTAAGAGTATTACATTATTCTCAAGACTAGGAGGAACACATTTGTCATTAATGCATGTGTAATGCCAAACTTTAGTACTGTACTTATTATTTATCTTTAAGATGAGTTACAGTTTTATTGGCACACATTAATACTCAAGTTTACTTTAAACAGTATTATAGCATATATAGTCATTGGTGAAAGCCTCTGGAGAAAATCAGTGTTTGTTATAAATCTGCTAACTTGATTTAAATGTAATTCATTGTTTTTTTACAGGTCATTATCCCAAAGTACCATGTATAGGGAGCAAAAATGACAGTATATGTGTGAAATGTTCAACACCTGAGTCAAGAAGCCCTAAGGACGAATGTTTCTGCAAAGATAATCACGTATGTTCTAATGACAAGTGTACAAATTGTACTCTCAGGATAAAATGTCTACCTGGACATCAGCTGAAAAGAAATGGTAAATTGATTTCTTTATTTTTATTATTATTAAGTGCAATGACAAATGTCCATTATGATTGTTATAAATAAGCTCATCATATAGGCTAGATGGGCCTTTCCATGGGGACTTTTTGTGGTCAAAATGTGTAGAGGGCATGTGGACTAAGAGACATTAACCTGGTGTTTTTTCTGTTTGGCAGGTAAATTTGATTATAAGTACATTTGTGTGCCATGTCCAGACAACACTTACAATGATGCTGAGGACAGCACATGTAAATCCATTACAAAGTAAAAAATGCTTTGCATTTACAACTCATTGTAGTTATGAAAAAGTCTCTTGAAATTGTTTATTAGATGATAATCCATTTTCTGAAATTAGATGTGGTGGTGGTGGTGAAATCTTCCATGGAAACAAGACCCACAATGCAAGATGTGGATCTACTGGTTTGTACTTTTTTTTTTTATTGCTGACATGTTCAACAAATACTGTCATGGGGCTCTTATGTCTTAAAAAAGAAAAAGAGAAATATTTCCAACCCTAATATTTAAAATTTTATGTCTAATTTGAAATCTCAATTTTAAATGCTCCTGAAATTCCAGTGTCATATATATATATATATATATAATGGTTTTATAATTTTTCCACAGAGAAGTTCACAACAGATCACCCAGGAGACCAAGGGACACAAAACAATGGGATTCAGATTCCTTATTCTTTCATGGTGGCCTGTTTAGCAGTCACAGTGTTAACCTGCCTTGCTCTTATCACGTATACCGGTTTTAAAATTTGCACATACAAGATGAACACAAAACGTAAGTGACATTTTCATATCTGTCCAATTTCTAGTTCTCTATATGTGTAATACCAGTAACCCTTTAAGAAACATTTTACTTTTTTATTTTTGAAAATGAAATTCCTATGTCTAATATAAGTGTCTTTCCACAGTAAGCAAACCGCTCTGCACACATAGGATAACATTGCCCTCAGATACATGCAGTTGCAAATTATCCAAGGAGGAAGAGGGTCAGGAAAATGACTCCACAGCTTTCTTTTAAGTCTCTATGTAACGAGAAGAACACTTCACAACATTATCTCAGTCATTATCTCAGTTTCAAAACAGATTCATGTGAGGAGGAATAAGCAAAAGGTGACATGTTTATGTTTGCTCTGATGCTAGCTCTCTGAAGTGGATTTATGTACAACAGGAGAGATGCTTACTGTCAACTTTATTTGTCAATTGTAAGTGTACAGTTTGCATTATGCAGTTAAGGAAAGTGTGTAATTAAACATTGCAAATGTAGGGTTTCACAACGGATTTAAATAGTGTGGATTAGAAATAAAATACCTCAAAAGTATTTGGCCAGACAGATTACCAGACAAAACAGCAAGCCTTTTTTAGTATTTAATGCTTCATATTTGTCATATTCTTCATATTTGTGGGGTGGAGAGTTCAATGTTAGTTATACTTTCTAGTTCACTTGCTATAGTTTACAGATTTCTGTGCATAAGCAAAATTAGGTGTATTGTTGCACATTAGGTTTGGAGCATGCATTCGAACGTGTGAAATTTTTTAAATATTGTCACTGCATGATACTACATCAACAGATATGCTAACAAACGTGTTTGTTTTTTTTGTGAATATTGTAAAAAGGTGTTTCAGTAATTTTTCAGCAATAAATAAATTGTATTATGGTCATTGGCCAATTTGTAGGCAGTTGTATATTTTTATAGAGTTTTGTAGCACTGTACAATGATTTTTTCCCCCCAAAGAACTGTAAATGTATTTCATTATTGTTTTATTGTACATGCTAAATGGTCTACATAACTTTTTATAAGCTGATAACTGGGACTGGGAAAGCACAAAAACGAATAAAACCTAATATCACTTTACAAAGTGTATGTTTTCATTTGTTAACATTAATAAACTATATAAACTAACAATGAAACATATTTCTAATAATCATAAACATGTAAACTATTATTATTATTAAAAGTAGCCTATCGTTTAATGGATCTGAGTAATATGAAATTCAAAGACCGTTAAAGATAAAAAAGGAAAAACTCTAAAGGCCTATATGTCTTTATGTTTTTTTATCTGTAAAACTTTAAGATAACTCGATAAAAACTCATTACCAGCATTAGTTTGTGGCTACATATATATTGTACGCTGTAATGAGGACAGTAATTACTGTCCATAATGACATTAAAAACACACTGAACTGGCTTTCTTCAGCTAAAAAGAACCGAATCGCTGAATCGTCGTTAATGCAAGCCTGCGCAACAGAGGCGCAGCTTCAACTCACATGACGCATTCTGAGTTCGCAAACGTTTCACAGTCATATGACATCGGTCAGTTCCTCCCAAACACTACGTTACGATTCTAGTGGTGGAAAACATTGAAAACAACCATAACCTACACAGACCTGTTTAATCCAGCATCAAAATGTTGGCCCTCATTAACCGCCTCCTGGACTGGTTTAAGTCTCTCTTCTGGAAGGAAGAAATGGAGTTAACCCTCGTCGGGTTGCAGTATTCGGGGAAAACGACGTTTGTTAACGTAATCGCGGTGAGTGTTTGCGATTAGCATGAGCTCTTCAACAAATATAAGAGACTGAATGTTAGTTCAGTACACCAGGCACAGATAATTGAACTAGGCGAACTTGAATTCACAGTAACGTTATATTTGCAGGCAGGACTTGCTTATGGGACGTAATTCTACGGTTTTGGGAAAGCTAACCGGCTAATATTAGCTACCAGATGACAATCAATAATTTGATAGCGTACTGGGTGGTTTGTTTTGATCTCTCTTGACAGTTTACTAAATGCATATTGTAAAATGAGCTCCACATATCACTCACGCCAAGACCTAAATTACTTAATAAGTTACATTAAAAGTTATTATGTCACTAACTTGTCTTCTTGAGTTCTAAAGAGGAATTAAAATCCAAGGGATGGTGGCAGCTAAAACTAATTGGATGTATTGGTTAGTTTTATGGATATAAACATAAAGAGAGATGCATGTGCATAAAGAGTGTTTTTGTTCATGAAAAAGTAAAGAATAATTCATGCAGAAGTTATTAGTGACGTATTCTGTGTATACATAAAACACAAACTTCAAACAATGTGGGGGAAAAACACTGAAATAAACATTATTATTTGGAAGTAATATGTAGGAACAAATAAGAGCCAGATTTACATGATTAAACTATTTACTTTAAAGAAAAAAGAGATTAATCAAGGCTGTTTAATATTTTAGTTAATAAATCATAATAAGTAGGTTTCATGCTCAAATACCCTGTTGTTGTTGTTCCTTTAATGAGCTTGTTTTTATTGTTGGGAAACTGAATGTGTGTTTTTATCTTCTCCACAACACCAGTATTCATCAATGAAGTCGAAAGTCAGTCACTTATTGGAGTCTTCGCACACAGGCAAGACAGTGATGGTGCTTTGTACTCGTTCTGCATAATCCTATAGGTCACTAATAAATTCATAATAAAACCTAATATTTCTCGTCATTGCATTGAGTTGCGTTGTGGGTGCAACAAGTCTGGCTGGACCACATTTGATGGCAAAAAAAAGCGGTATATAACCTTGTGTAGGACTTGTTCTGTAAGAACATTCCGAATCCGATTTAATGTCAGAGCAGTGCAAAAAAAAAAAATTATGCATAGAAAATATGGTTCAACAGGTACGATAGATAAAGGCTTGGTGTGATCATAATAGTGTTGTGCGATGACAAAAAACATTCTTAAATGCCAAAGAAACAGAGTTACTCTCATGTACCCTTAACCCTGTCCCCTTGATGT
The DNA here is from genome assembly GCA_032353835.1 of Enteromius viviparus. Classification (NCBI taxonomy): domain Eukaryota; kingdom Metazoa; phylum Chordata; class Actinopteri; order Cypriniformes; family Cyprinidae; genus Enteromius; species Enteromius viviparus. The sequence goes on from JAUCNO010000425.1 coordinate 2,443,848, forward strand.
GGACATAGCATCAGTTCTTGTGTTTGAAGTATAGCTGCAGAATCTCAGTACTGTCTTTTTGGTGTATTTAAAAGCACTTTGTTTAGGAGCCGGTCTGATCATGTTTTTAGTGCATGGTGTGGTGTGAGTATCATGCAACCTTATTTATATGTCTTAATGCAAACATTCCTCGGATTATTAATTTTTACTCAATTATCAGAAGTTATTTAAAATCATACATCTTTTAGCAATGTTAAAGTAATGTTTATATTAAGTGCACATTCAGCATTAAAAGTTTAGCCAATCACCTAAAAAAAAACAAAGTGTGTGTGCTTGTGTGAGTTTAGACAATGTGGGAGTTTCTGCCATTAGTCACAAGACTCGGACGCATTTTAATGCGGTTCTTCCTGGTCATGTGACGTCCCCATCATGTGATTTAGTGCATGAGTACACAATAAGATAATATGCTGGTCACAGTAGTTTAGTTACATTTCTTCTTTATCTGCCTTGGTAGAAAGCTAGATAGTGTAAGGTTAAAATGTGCTTTTACAGTGGAAACGAAGAAGGCTTTTGTGAGTTCATTTGCATTGCTCAAAAGGCTTCGTTCAGTGTGAGCATTTGCCTCTTTGATGCCTGTATTTAGTTCTGTCTGCTGTAATCACTTCCCTCAAAGTTTTGGAGAGCACATGTGGACTTTCTTGAAAATGTTTTCCAAATATTCCTCTCCCGAATAGGTCTGATTGACCTTTAGATGGAGAGTTCTTTGAAGCTCAAGATATTCTGCGTGCCTGGCCTGCTTATGAATCAAGAGTATGCTAAAGGGAGGTCTTAAAACTTGGAGCCCCTCGGTGGTGTATATATATATCATGTGATTAGGAAAGTCCGATTCATCACTTAAACTCTATGAGTTGGTTACATTAGCCAACTTTCTTTGACGTTTGGTTGGGAATATTTCACTTGGATTTTTAAGTTTTTTTGATATTGATAACTTTGAGCCATAAAATGTATTGTTAGCCATTGCTACAAATATACCTGTTTTAATTATGACTGGTTTTGTAGTCCAGGGTCACATTTTAGATGTGCAAAGGCAGACAAGGGATTTTCCCTCATCAACGCAGACCACCTCAACTTTAATTCACAGAAGGTGGTTAAAACATGTTTGTTATGTTTTAGTAAAGTCCTTGTTATATAGAAAGAAGCACATAATTGTTATTATGTAACGTTTGTATGGATACGTAAGGTAAGGAAAACATTACAGATTTAAAAAGGTATAGTGTTTCTGACCTGACATACTGCAGCTAAATTAGTTTGTTGCATCATGTAATGATTTGCAGTCTCGCAGCCTCCAGGAAAACAGTTTTTGCTGTCTTCATCTCTATATTGACTCTCGCTGTTTAATCATTTCAGCACCTCAGGTGGAAATTGCATCTCCTGAGGTGCCCATGTGTGAGCTGGTATCTCATTAAATGTTCAAAAAGAGCAACAAGTGCAATGATGTTTTCATCAGGGCACAGAGATGTGGACGCTTCTGTCCTGCCCTATTTGCACCTGGGGCTTAAGCAATCTCTGTCTTTGCATCTTTGACTCACCTAGCTATGTCTGATTCTCTTTGAGAATTATGAAGTAGCTAGTTATCTCCAAGATAGCCACTGCAATCTTTTTCTTTTTTTTGGTATGCTGTACTGTAGGGCAACACGCACATTCTCAGTTATTTTCCACTTAGTAAACATGCTGTTAATTCATTAGAATTCAGTATTTCAGTAGCTTGATTGGGTTACAAAATTCCTGTTTTAAAAATGAAGAATACACTGAATATACTACTTTTGGGAGTTGTGACCAAAATATATATATATATCTCATTATGAGTAGTTTTATAGCATGGCATAGTAAACATCATGATATAGCTATCTTTGCTAAAAATTCTAAATTGGCATGACGTAGTTAATCGCTATTTATAGCCAAATGAGGGAAATTCTTTCTCAGATATGACTATGCAGTCAAGAACTGAATGAGTATGTCAGAATACAGGGAGGTGGTCTTAATGTTTAGAAAGTTTTACTGGCAACAGTGTGACAAATAAGTGAAAAGGGAGAGGGGAGGGAATTTTACCCATAAAGGCAGACCATCAAACTGTTTCAATACAGGAGAGGTGGTCATGTGGTTAAGATGTGGAATTCAAATAGTCCTGACTCATTAGTGGTTATTAATGGTATGACTTATAGTACAAAGATGAATTGCTAATGGGATGAGGAGATTTATTTTTGAGACTGACTGAGTTGTATGATGTAGGAACTTCTATTGCGACCACAAAATGACACATCAATTTACAAGTTCTCAAACTTTTAACGTTTGGGGCCGTGATGGTGTTGATTGCACATTTTTCTGTGCAATGAATGCACAAAACCTTTAATTGGCAGAAGAGTTGACAAGTTGACCTGAATTTGAGAATTTTTGTAAGTTAGTACAGTAGATGGCAATATACCACGCAGAAATTTCCTGGCTTGATTTTTGTTTAAACTTTCACTATGAATCATAGATCAAATAAATGTTTCTGATGGGAGGCCCTTAAATACCAGTCACTGCAGGCCTACGCTTACAGCAACAGGAAAAGAAATTGGGCGTCAAAGCCACCAAAAAACAAAACTGTTCAAGGTGAAATATTAAAAGCTGTTCCATGAGTTAATATGCTAATATCTTCTCTTTTTTTTTTCTCCCCCAGTCAGGCCAGTTCAGTGAAGACATGATTCCAACTGTCGGGTTCAACATGAGGAAGGTCACAAAAGGCAATGTCACCATCAAGGTTTGGTCCTGATGATTAATCTCGGCTTCTTGGAATTAAGGAGAAATAGAAGGTGCAAGATTATTTATAAATAATAAATATTTAAACTAACATGGGTCTGATTATTGCACAGATCTGGGATATAGGAGGTCAGCCGAGGTTCAGGAGCATGTGGGAGCGATACTGTCGTGGGGTGAATGCAATAGTGTAAGTATTACCACATCCATCTTCTGCGAGGGGGAAATGGACATATTCCTAATTATAAAGTAATAAAATGTGCATTATTTGATTTCTTTTTCATTTTCTCTCAAAGGTACATGGTGGACGCAGCAGACCGAGAGAAAGTCGAAGCCTCCAGAAACGAGCTGCATAATCTTTTAGACAAGCCACAGTTACAAGGAATCCCTGTAAGCCACTTGTCCTTGTTTTACAGCACTTAAACATCTTGATTGCATCAGTTCTTATGAATGCTTTTTATGTTTCAGGTGTTGGTGCTCGGGAATAAGAGAGATCTACCTAATGCGTTGGATGAGAAACAGCTAATTGAAAAAATGTAAGAAGCTCTACAACACACATGCAGTAGATGGTTTTCACCTGCTTTTTGAATTAAAGTCAGCATGGAACAAAAATGGACCATGCCTACTTAAATAGGTTTATGTGCATTATTTATATTAAAATGTTGAATGAAAAATGTAATGATATGGTCACGTAGGTGCTAACTGGTATAACTTTTTGTACTAATCTCTCTCTAGCCAATTTGCATAAATATTTCCCAAATTGTATTTCAATTACTGATCCATTCACATGCAAGTTCTTGAGGTGGAAGGTAAGGTTGGACATCCATTAGCTCCTGCATTTAATGCTACGATTGCTCGGATTCATATATGTATGTATTCGAATAGCTCTGTGTTTAACAGTCTCTAATCATATTTGGCCAAATCATATGACGCTGATAAAATTACCTTGCCATAATAGAAAACTTAATATGATTATAATAATTAGGAAATTGCATTACAGGCTCTGGTCAACTCAGTTTATTTATTTTTATCTTCATTATAAAGAAATGCTCTATTTGTAAAAATCAGTTTCAGTTCAGTTTCACTTCATGCCAGCATCAGATGGTGATTCTTTCATGTTTTCTATGAATTGTGTAAGAAGGACATGAGTCACGATGCCTAGATGAGATTTTAACCATCAGTCCGATGAAAAGGTTGTGTAGGCTTGGAGGTCTCATGTTGTTGCGAGGATTACTGCCATCTGTTGGCTACGAGCTTCATTATTTCCTGGAAACTCTTGATATAGGACTATGTTTACAGTTTTTCCTGAAATAGCTCTTTGGCCTGAAATGAAGCCACACTATATACATTGCTTTATTAATTATGTCTCATGCTATTTCTTTAGGAACTTGGCTGCTATTCAAGACCGGGAGATCTGCTGCTACTCTATTTCCTGCAAAGAGAAAGATAACATTGGTAAGTAATGTTCCATGAGAATGAGATGTTTTGTCTGCTACGTAATGTTGCCAGTCTGCCTGACTTAAATGGCACTGTTATGTTCCCTGAACCTTACAGACATTACACTTCAATGGCTAATCCAGCACTCAAAGTCAAGAAGAAGCTGAAAGTGCGTGCAGAGGGTCCAAGTTTATCCGCTGCCGTGTTACTCCCACACCACATCTTGCTCACTTTGTGAAACTGTACAGTTCTCCATACCGCCCCCCTCACACTACCCTGCTCGTCTGTTCCTCACAAGCTCCTCCTCCCAACTGCATCAGTCATGTCAAAGATACATCAGTCATTAAAAGACGCTAGCCTGCAGAATGAGTTCCTCCACCTCTTACAGCTTGCTGCCAGATGAACATTATGGATTCATGGTTTTGCAAATCCCAGCAGCTCCGGTGGTCTCCACTTGGGGTATCCCGAACAAATGTATTTAAAAACTGAGAAGAGTATAACTTCAATATCGTGTTCTGCCTTTTTTCCTCCGGTCTGTCAGGTTATGGTCTTGAGAGCGTGTAATGTCATTGGGACTGTTGCTTTTATTTCTTTCCTTTTCTCTTTCCCCCCTAAATTGTCTCTTGAGAAATCCTTAATCTTTATATACGAGGAGCAGTCCAGTTAATAAACAGTTCAAATGATGATTCGGAGAGATTTTTACAGAAATGAGTGTAAGTATATTTGAGAGGATGAATGTTTTGCTGGTAAAGGTTTTCATTTAGCTCAATGATGTCTTTGCATCCTGTTCATGAGCAGAGAGAGAGCGAGTAGGTGAAGTTAAAGTGCCTTGTGCAGTGTATCTGTCCCTCAAGATAAACAGTATACTGGGTGTGCCTGCCTGGAACTAGATTGAATAAAGACAGCTTATTTTGAACTGCAAGAACCGAAGGCATGCTTTTTAAGGTAGATTATTGTACTGTTGTCATTATCAGCTAAATATTTGTGAGGAGAGGCAAATGTTGGAAACCCCACTATTATCAATGCACTTTTGTAAATATGATGAACCAATAAATAGATTGTCAACATGTAGGAGGAATCTTGCATTGTTGTGGCTGATTTTTATCTCAAATGGTGGTGAATCAAGTGTTTGAAGCTATGCATACACATGTCATCTGTTTTCAGTCACCTAGTTAAGTTTTGTTCAACATTAATCGCTGCACAATTTAAAAATTTTGATTTAAAATGTGTTAAATTATTTGTAGCTACTAAAACAGGTAATGTGGTGCTTGTAATTAAGGTTTTTGTTTTAGATTAGCATATGATTGCAATGTTAACGCTATAGTACTAATTCTATTAAAAGTTAATTGTAAATAAAAAATGCAAAAATAGGATTTTTTTTTAAATTTAGCATTATTTAATAACAAATGGATAAAAATACTGCTGAAGTTGTCAAAAAAAGATTTTGTTCCATTAATTTAGTATTAGTAGTATTATAGTAGCAGTAGTCAGTGGTAACTAAACAGATAATATGGTACATAGTGTAGTGCACACATGTGATTTTCTCATTGGCTTAGATAGGCAGGGATGCTTTTAAGTTGGGCTGCCACGACATTTCCGCTGCTTACTGCATGTGTGATTGACGTCTTCATGAACCATTTGCGCTCTCTGTCATGACGTTGCCGGCGGCTGGCCAATAAGCGTTGAGGATCAAGGAGGGGCTGGTTTGTTGACAGGAAGTGTGTGAGAACAGAAAGCAGGAGGAAAACTTGACTTTTGCGCTTCGATAAGTCGCGAAGTCGAAGAAAATTATGACTTTTAAGGCCGACGGCAGGCAAAGATGCAATGGAGGTCAGTAGTTGTGGGTCTTCTCGTTTTGAGGGTGCTGCTGAATTGCGCGGTGTGGCTAGTGTTTGGACTGGGACCCAGCTGGGGCTTTGACTTCCCCATCAAATTCACGTTCAACTTGCAGAAGATTGAACTTCTCAATGATGGCGATCGAGCCACCGTCAAAACTAATGCCTGGTCACAGCACGTGTACGATAACCGAAACCCTCAAGAAAAGACCTGCTCCAAGATTAGTGGGAATTCATCAAAGAAATCCTACCTCAGCTTCTTTCAGGAGGGCAGAGATGAATATGACAGAAAGTACAGCTCCTTCCCTGACGCGCTGAAAGTCAAGATGAGAGGAATGGCCCGAGACATGTTTTACTTCGGATATGATAACTACATGAAGTTTGCTTTTCCAGAGGATGAACTTAACCCTATAGCTTGTGAAGGTCGAGGGCCTGACGTTCTCAACCCGTAAGTTACATTATATTTCATGAAGCACATCACTATCCTTCTTAGATCTTTTGACGGCTGTAAGCTTTAGTAAATTCTCGGGGAAAAGTAATATCTGAATATCAGTCTTTAGTTTATGCAGATTGTTGTGATAAAGACTGAATGACATTTTTGTGTCATAAAAATGCGGCCAATCAAGTTTTTTTTTTTTTAGCCTTTTGATAACAGAAGAGTAGAAGTTAAATACAGTTTAATTAGATTTTTTTAAAGTTTTTTTTAGTTTTTCTTTTTTTTCAGAGGTGACTGTCATTAATGTCAGTAATGTCACATGTATTTAAGCAGAACAAGTAGCAAGTTGCAACATTCCAAATCAGCCTCATTGTCTGTGAATACGAGACCTTTGAGGCATGGAAAAGGAGAAATGTCTCTTATATCCAGTACCGCCTATTTCTTATGCTTTATTATAACCCAGTGTAGTTGAATTATGCACCTAACATACCTTTGCTTGTGTGTTTCTCCTAGATCAAATATCAACATCAACGATGTCCTTGGAAACTACTCTTTGACCCTCATAGATACTCTTGATACGCTATTGGTAGGTCAGCCTATTGTACAGAAGGCTTAAGTTTGACTTAAGAAACTAGTAAATGACTAAATGTAAATGTTATTGGATAATGATAATAATTAAATAAGTTCCTGTCAGTAAAAGGATGTTTTATTTTTTGTAAAGATGCAACAAAAAAATTCTGTTGTATAACATAGACGTAGGGAAAAAAAAGTTGCGTTTTTGGTAATAAAATCCAGAACACAATTACCATTTTAATGGCACAGATTTTTTTACCTCTAATTTATGATTCATGAGTAAAGATAAGCAGTTTATGTAATTTGAGGAGACTTTTACGTTTTGTTCTACAACATAAATTACACAATCCTGTTTTGAAACCAGTGCTAAAATTTCTTCTGTTCATGTTTCATGAATGCTGTGTCCTTCACTGCTTAAGAAGGGAGAGAGGGAGTAGCAGTTTTCATGATAAATGTGTTCTAGTAAACAACCTTGAATTTATCTGAGCTTACGATTAACTTTCAGCTATCTAGAAAAAAGGATACATCAACAAAAGATATGGCCTCACCTGAACAAACTATGCTTCTTGTTCTTGTTGTTGTTTTCCCTCAGAATAACTCAATAGTCACACGTAGTGATTAAAGTTTTGCTCCCATCCCTGCAGGTTCTTGGAAATGTGACAGAGTTCCATCGAGCTGTTAAGCTTGTGATTGACACTGTATCTTTTGACAAGGACTCCACTGTTCAAGTCTTTGAGGCCAACATTAGGTGCAGTTATTATCTTTAATGGATCTTTTTATTTGAGCCTGTTCAGTGGTTTATAGCATGATGACATAATTGTCATTACTAACTGAACAAATCCTTCATAATGCGATAATTATGTTGATCTCATCCTTTCTCCTATACAACATAAATATAAAAAATAATACAGGTCTGTATTTTATTTATTTATTTATTTTTAATTCTTCCCTTTTCAGAGTTCTAGGGAGTTTGATCTCGGCCCATATTCTGCTGACTGACCCCCAGCCCCCGTTTGGGGACATAGCGCTGAAAGACTATGATAATGAGCTGCTGCACCTGGCGCATGACCTGGCCGTTCGACTACTACCTGCCTTTGAGAACACTAGCACAGGCATCCCCTATCCCAGGGTCAGGCCAACCTACATAACATCTCTCTAAACTAGTGTTGCTTTGTTTTTGCTGCATTTGATATAGGCGTCTTACCATGTTTTTGTGCAGGTGAATTTAAAAAAAGGCGTCCCTCCTGATAGCATTAATGAGACCTGTACGGCAGGGGCGGGCTCTCTGCTCGTGGAGTTTGGCATTCTGAGCCGTCTGATTGGAGACTCTACATTTGAGTGGGTTGCCCGCCGTGCTGTTAAAGCTCTTTGGAATTTGAGAAGCAATGAAACTGGGCTGCTGGGTAAGTGGTAGTTTTTTGGCTTGTTTTTGTCATATGTTAAAGAGACAGTTCACTCAAAAATCCTGCATTATTTACTTGGACTCATTGCATTCCAAACCCGTAAGACCTTTATTCATCTTCAGAACACAAATTAAGATATTTTAGATGAAATCCGAAAGCTTTCTGACCCTGTATAGACAGCAACACAACTACCCCATTGATGGCCTATAAAAGGTAGTAAGGATATTGTTACAATGGTCCATGTGAAATATGTGGTTCAACTTGAATTTTACGAAGATACGAGAATACTTTACTTGATTTAAAAAACATTCTTGAAAAATGTTCAGGAACATAATTTACTTTTTTTAATGAACTATACCTTTAAACGATTACTTCACTTGTACAGAACTTCTCTTTTGTTTTGAGTCCAGTGGCTTTTATTTGTGATCACATGCTTTTGTATGGCCAATAATGATTCTCTTGTCTATCTTCCAGGGAATGTGGTGAACATTCAGACTGGTCAGTGGGTGGGGAAGCAGAGCGGTCTCGGTGCGGGCATGGACTCATTCTATGAGTACCTCCTTAAGTCCTACATCTTGTTTGGAGAGAAGGAAGACTACAGGATGTTCTCTGCAGCTTATGAGAGCATTCAGAGCCACCTGAGAAGAGGGTGATTATAAACGTGTGCATGTATGACCACAGCTGTTTGTGGCTGCAGTTTGAGCTACTAAACCACCTGCAAATAAAGTGTCACTTGGGATCTGTGGTTAAGCATGACATGGTTTGCAGACAATGAATGTACTGCTTGCAATAACATTTTTATAAGTGTAATTGGATGTGTAGTTATGTGTGCATCATTCTGATTGGTTTAAGTCTGGTTTGACATTTAATGTTAATTTTCTGTAACTGCTTGGATAACTGCAAAAGTTATAGCGTGACATTTTGATCTCACACCTCAGGGTGTTCATTTATGAATTTGTATTAAACAGTTTAAACATTTTTTGTTGGGAAAACTTATGTGTGTGCATTTTGTTTTTTTTACTTTTAACAGAAGAGAGGCATGTAATGAAGGAAATGGCGACCCACCACTCTACGTGAATGTGAACATGTTTAATGGACAGATCATGAACACATGGATTGACTCTCTGCAGGCATTCTTCCCTGGACTACAGGTATGTCTTATGTGACTTCTCTCACTCAATCTTTCCTTTCCTTCATTTTCATATATATTTTTTTCATATAGGCTATATATATATATATATATATATATATATATATATTTTTTTTTATTCAGACTTTTTTAATTCAGTTTTTTTGGGTTCAGTTTGTTTGGGTTCTAACCAGGCACACATCTCTGTTTGCTTAGGTTTTGAATGGAGATGTTGAAAATGCCATTTGTCTTCATGCCTTCTACTATGCAATCTGGAAACGTTTTGGTGCTCTTCCGGAAAGATACAACTGGCAGCTTCAGGCCCCAGATGTTCTCTTCTACCCTTTAAGACCAGAACTAGTAGAATCCACATACTTACTCTATCAGGTAACACCTGCTGCCATTATAACCAGATCTTTAGACAGCATTACAGTTTAATTAATGAACAAATGGACTTTCTGCAGGCAACCAAGAATCCTTTTTATCTTCATGTTGGGATGGACATTCTTGAAAGCCTTGAAAAAAATACCAAAGTCAGGTACATGGTTTAAAATGGCAGAAAGTGATTTAACTGGGATCCTGGCCTATTCTCAGATCACATGTTTTGGTTCTATGCCTCTCAGGTGTGGTTATGCCACTCTCCATCACGTGGTGGATAAGTCCAAAGAAGATCGCATGGAAAGTTTCTTCCTTAGCGAAACCTGCAAATACCTTTACCTGGTTAGCTGTCTAATATTCTCCCTTTATATTTTTTTGTTTCCTGTTGCGTCTAGTCTTTTATTATTACTTGTGTATATATAATACTTTTATTTAAGAAACTACAAACATAGTCAGCCAAGATTATTAGCCAAATGTAAAGTTTTACGCAACTGATACGTAGATCACTAAATGATATTTAACATTCCTTTGCAGCTCTTTGATGAAGATAACCCACTCCACAAGTCTGAGAGTAAGTACATCTTCACTACAGAAGGCCATGTAGTGCCGATAGATCAGCGCTTCAGGGGGAAAAGTTGGGAAGACCAATTTCCATGTGAAGAGCCTAATAATGAGCACCCAGCCAACATTAGCAATGTAAGAAATTGATTTAATACACCATATAGTTCTTTCATTTTATGAATATGAATAGTAGTGAGGATATTAATAAATTAAACCATTTTTACTGTCTTGTAATAACATTTAATTTGTTAAAGGGTATGGGTTGATAAAGACTGCTTAATACAGATTTATTTTATTAAAAATTTTTAAATTACAGTTTATAATAAATTAAATACAGATTCCTTTAACCTTCTTTAGCTCTTTGTTTGTTTGTTTAATTTGCTTTTTTAAGCATGAAAATGTAAAACAATTCACTATGTACTTACAGTGTTTATTGAAGTAGTATTTTGTCAGGAACATGATAGTAGATCTTAAACGTGATCATAGAAGCAAGAATGACATTTTCGTTTGTCTAATAGTGTGAAAGGATTCCTGAAGAGCGACGTTACGGTCTTCCTCTAAAGAGCATATACATGAGACAAATAGACCACATGGTGGGGCTGTCCTGACATCAGAACTGTCCCTGGACATCTCAACATATAAAAACCCCCTGGAGGGGTTTAATAACTCTCCAGTCAGAGAACTTTTAAGTCTCGTTTTTGCACATGAAATGGTCAACAAATCAACCAGTACCAGTCGTTGTGTTTTTGGACATAAAAGTTGTCATCTATTGTTATCTATTGTCTTAATTTGGATCATGTGTTTGGGTTTAGGCTACGTAATCGGATTACGCCAGCAAAGGTCCACAGCATATAGGGCAGTTTGGCTCTTCAGAATCCTAAAATCTTTTGCAAAACTGCTTTTGGTTCTTTAGGCTGATTGATTTCTATATTGTGCAATCGAGTGTGTTTATACACACGGTTACATGTTTTCTTCAGTGCCATGTTTAATGAAACTTGATCTAGTATTATAAAGGGCTCTATTGAATTGAGACGGTATGCATGTTTAGATTTTCTACTCAAGGAACAAGCTCTCAAATAAGCTTTATACTTCAAAAGTAGTTGTTTTGTACACCTTTCAGGAACAAACACAACAGATGGGCTTCATTTAATACAAATCAAACTCTATTCTGAATAGTTTTTATCTTGCAATATTATGTATTCTTTTTTATTTTTATTTTTTCATAATTTGTGCCTTGGTTTGCAAGGTCTAGAACACTGTGGCCTTTTTTTTTCCGTCTTTTTTTTTTTTTTGCACGTTTCCACATTTCCAGTTATACACATTCGGTTTTTCTGCTGTCAGAGTATTGTGATAAAATCGGAAAGTTTTTGTTGTGTAGCATACATGCTTGAAATCTCAATTCACGTGTTATTTTTGACAGAACAAACCTCATAACCTGGTACTTTAATACTATAATACTGGTAATTTTACACAGCAGGTGGAAGAAGTGCTACAGATTCTCTCTGTTAGGTCTGGACATCTAGTTAATTAGTCTCCACTCCTTTGTTTTGTATGTAAACAGAAATGCATATTAACAATGAAGTGCATCCGAAATGTGACATTTATTGGACCAAATATTACATTTAACAAAAAACATGTGCCTTTTTAACAAATTTCGTTTTTCTTCAGTCCTCAGGGTCAGTAGAATGCCATAATGCCGTCACTGATAATGCAGAGGTGATATGCATGTGCTGTGTATGTATTGTCATTAACTCTTTTAATGCTTAATTGTTGGTGCAAATATTTTACAAAAAAAAGTCAGAAATAAGGGATTCTGAGAGTGATCAGTATGATGGCAAGAGAAGAATTAGTTTCTTTGATATTACAGATTATAATTTCCTTGGGGCACATACAGAGGACACTCTCAGTAGATATGGGTTGATATTTATTCAGATCTGTTTTTATCAGATGCAAGTATTTTAATTAAAAGTTGGTTAGATTAATATTGATCTGCTTGTTGATTTCATTGTGATTTACCCTTTAGTCTAAAGAGACAAAGGTGGATGTCTACACTGTGCATTTTCTCAAATCAAAATTAAACCATGACTTTGCAAAACATGCAGTGTTGTTCATATCAGTTAAGTAGGTCTTGATATTCTATAGGAAATACAATTCAAACAGTACAAGTACGGTAGCATATATGGCTTACAAACAAAAATGATCACAGAAAACAAGTGATATTCTGTGATTTAATAAGTTGTAGCTAAACCTTGCAAAATTAATAAAGTTGGATATGCTGTTAAGAAGCTTTAATTTCGCAGGTTGTGTATATGTGTGTCTTTCTAGATTCATAAAATTAAATAAATCTCAAGAATTCATATTTTCATATCACGTATGTGTAAATTAAACACTTAACAGTCCCAATATAGTAAGTTGTTCATTGGTGTGCATTCTTTCAGGACACCTTAAGGACAAACACATCAGGTTCAGTCTTTTCTACAGAAGCTTTATTCGTTCAATTTACATTTGCATGGTTGTGTATGGTTTTGCAATCAGTTGTGCCCTTTTAATCCATATTTGCTGTTGTAATTTACTCAGTGCACCCAAAAATAGTTCTTTGTCTCTCATCTCAGCTTTTGAGCTAAACAACTTATTACATGCTATCTTTTCATCTTACATAGAGATTCCGATCATGGGCCATAACCTGATATTACTCCTCTCTAAATAAAACAACTCTGTTCCCAGTAAAGTTAAAACGTTTCTCAGCCAGCAGTAAAAGTATGAACTGGACACAGTAACTGCTATAACTTTTAGCTGAAATACTTCATAATGTACTTGCAAGAAGATGCCGAAGTGCATATGCAGGTGTTTCAGAAGAATAGTTATTTGGTTTACAGCTGCGTGAAGTATAGTCGCAAATCTACAGGACAAGTCACTGAAAAACTAATAGAACCGAACATTTCTCATATGGGTGTTGTTATATATGACTTCAGGCTGCTATGAATATGTATTAGGCTTGGTTATTTAATTGTATTCAGGGTGTTTAACCAAATGTAGATCCCAACAACAACTATATGCTTTCTTTTTTAAGATTTGATCAATTCGTTTCACTTGTGTTTATATATATATGTGCTCTGGAGAACTCTTCATTACCCAGGGAGAAAAGGCTACAAGGGGCAATGGGTCAGTATTGGGTTTTGTTGATAAAGCCACTCTGTAAAAGAGAAAAATATTTTTTAATTATGCACATAAAAATTGTAGCAATATTTAATATGCTACCACAACTAATAACAACTAATTATTTATATTATGTAATAATCACCTCTTCCTCTTGTTTAGAAGAGACCGCAGTCTTTGAGATTTTCTTTGATGATAATGTCTGTTACAGCATCGAACACAAACTTGACGTTCTCTGTGTCTGTGGCACAGGTCATGTGGGAGTAGATTTCTTTGACGTCTCGTCGCAAGTTCAGATCTAAGAACTGCACCTTGATGTAGTTACCAGCATCCTCAAAGGTGTTGGGACCTGAGTATGGCATAGTATTGTATTTTTATCATGGTTTTGCATATCAGTTTGTCTCTTAATAATTAGAGGAAAATGTTAATATTATCAGTTTAAATAATCGCTATATTTATATTTAATGTTTAAAATAGCATACACTAGTCAACATTTGAAGTGTTGATCAAAGCCTTTCATCAAAGTTGTCCAACTTTTAATGACAAAATGCTTCTCACCATCATAGTCAGGGAAGCACATGCTCAGGTGAGCTTTCTTGATCTTCTCCAGGAAGACATCTTTCTTGTTGAGGAAGAGTACGATGGATGTGGTGGCGAAATAACGGTGGTTACAGATACTGTTGAACAGGTGGAGACTCTCATGCATTCGGTTCTTTGGTTGGAAGGACATAGAAGACATGTTACTAAAATGCCTCAGTAGTAGTTCATGTATTACTTCGGGTTGGGGTTTTATTGATCGACAACAAATGGCAACCCACCACTTCATCATCCTCCACCAGCACCATGTCGTATGCGCTAAGAGCAGCGATGAAGATGATACAGGTCACACCTTCGAAGCAATGGATCCACTTCTTCCTCTCTGAGCGCTGACCACCCACATCAAACATCCTGCAGACCAATTTATTAGCAAACTTATCTTATTCAATCCTTTAGTATGTCTTAAACATGCTTGGATTTTTGAGATGATGATAGTCATTGGTTGGTTGACTTCATAGTTATGATTGAAGAGGATCTTTGTATTTTAGGTGTACCTGAAGTTGAGGTCCTTGAGGCCGAACTGGGTCTCGATGATACCGGTGGTCTTCACTCTTGACCGCAGGACGTCCTGCTCAGTAGGGACATAGCCAGGCTGGATCAACCTCTCCAGGTCATTCAAATAGCTTGGAGATAAAGTAAGAATCAATACAGTATTTTCCTATGCTAATATTTCATAGATAATTTGGTTGTTGGTTTGATCTTGGACATTGAAACCTTGCTAACTGGTGTTTAATGAATTGAAAGACTTATTATGAGGCCATACTATCCGGCAGAGTCGTTAAGCTGGTATTCGGATGCTCTGTCAAAGCACGCCTGGATGCCTGAGTCCTTCCACAACCTCAGGATGATATCAGACAGCTCTTTTGGCATGGTGCCCTCCTCGATGGTGTCTGCTAAGTGCATCAGCTTCCTTGCATCATCCTGCAACAAACAGGGAAAATGATGGAAAAAGTGATCAAGGTTATGGCTACATGTTTTTACACTACTTTAATTTTTCAAAATAATTTAACTCATTCTAACTTAATTTTTTAAATAATACAAGATTCAGCTTGATATTTTAAGTCAGTTCAATGGAACAATTTGGTAATAAGTTTAGGTGTGAATGTGTTGTTGTTTTTTTTCTTTCCTACAAACTTCTCTATAGTGATGATGTAAAAACTCATTGTTAAAAGTGTGTGGGAGCTTTAAAAATAATGCACACATCCTGATTTTATAATACATTGTACGCTATATCAGAAATAAAGGTACAAAAGCTTTCACTGGGGCGTATGTACCTTATACCTTTAAAAGTTACGTATTTGTACCTCAAGGGTGCATTTTGGTACCTTAAAGGTACATAATAGTACTTAAATTAAACATAATTGAACCTAAGAGGTAGAAAAGTGTACCTTTTGAAAAGGTACCGCCCCAGTGACAGCTTTTGTACCTTTTTTGTGAATTTATTAATTAAGCTAGGACATTTACACTTGGTTGTCACCACAGGGTATTATTTCTTATCCTGAAATGTTGCAAATTATAACACAAAGAATATAACAAAGAATCAAAAAGTGCCATGATATGATTATATTTGGACCCACTTTGCATTATGTTTCTTTAATTACTATGCACTAGCATTTATAGTTGATTACAGTAATTGTATTTATGTTGTACATATTTTAAAGAAGAAAATATCTGTATGAAATTGCATCTGTAATAACTCCATTACCTACCTCTACTAAACAATTAATGTTTTTGACATACATTAACACTAAATAGTTAAACACAGCTACTTTAAAGTGTGATCCTATATTTTTGGACAAAGCAGCTTGGCAATAAGTGGTATTTTGGTACATGTGATAATTATTCAATGGTCCAAGGTATCAGTTCTTTCCTTGCAAACTGGGGATTGTTTTCCACAGGCGCTGCGTGATATCATTGCGCCTGCTGCAGCCATGGAACAGCAGCAAAGTTCCTTGATTATGACACTGGAATGGACTCAAAAACTGTAAAACTCAACTTTTTAACGCTGAGGGAGTTGAAGAATGAGCCTATTTTTTTTTTTTTTTTTAAGTTGAGTGTTTCTTAAATGTGTTAATTTCTGTGAATGACCAACGTATGTTTGAATGTTTAAGTAGAGCACCTGTGCAGCAGCATCTCCATAGGAAATGTTGAGTGTGGTCATGGCTCTCACGATGGCCAGGATCGACTGCATGGTGTTGCTGTTGATGATGACAATGAACTCCAAGGACTCTTCAAGGGAGTAACCATCTTGGTGAATAATTCTGTCATGGGAGAAAAAAGACAGAGCTTTTCATCAGAAGGAGCACTGAACATGAATTAATAGTGAGTAAACTCACATAAGCCAATTCATTATTATATTTTTTCTTCAGCACTTACTTCATCTGTTTGACAATTGTGCTTTTCCCTGACTCACCAGCACCTGAAGAAAACAGTAATCAATTTAGTATTGCAGTTATTGTTAATATATTATTATATTAATATATCTATATTAATTTTATTACATATTCACTGCTGTTCAAAAGTTTGTTGTTGGTAAGATTTGTCAACGCTTTTGAATTAAGTTTCTTACGCTCAACAAGGCTGCATTTATTTAATCAAACAAAAACAGTATTTTTATATATAGTTGATAATGTCATTCCTGTGCAAAGCTGGATTTTTGACATGGTTTTTCATTCTTGGAAAAAGTTGTGCGGCTTAAATTTTTTTTTTTGTGTAAAAAGTGATGTATTTCTTTCAGTATTTTTTGATCAACTAAAATACCAGAACAGATTTTGTAATGTCTCAGAATTTCATTAAAAAATAAATATTTTTTTTGTTGATTTCCTGCAGTGCATTATTTTTTTTCTGTGACATCTCATCTTTCAAGAGTTCACGCTTTCCTCATAAGCAAATTTGGCATGCTGTCTGGGGAGCGAGCCGTGAGAGCGGCGAACTCCGAACCCTAATGTACGGAGCCCTA
>JAUCNO010000425.1:2494071-2504192 GCA_032353835.1 Enteromius viviparus
GCAGTGAGTGGAGGTAAGCGGGAGCCGAGCCGGTGATTGTTCCATATGCAAGCGTCAGTGCCTTGAATTTAATGCGATCTACAATTGGGAGCCAGTGCAGGGAGAGAGGTGTGACATGGGCTCTTTTGGGCTAGTTGTGCTGCTGCGGAGAACTGCAGAGCTTCCAAGTGATGTAATGACACATTTCTCCAAATCTGACGAAGAAACAAACTCATCTATGGCAAGCAAACTTTTTTTTATTTTTGACTCAACTGTTCCTTTAAATCTCCAAAAGTAAGTACTCCATATGAGACGTGCAGTGTGAGAAACGGACTGAAATTTAAATCACTGTTCACCTGATAATCTTTCATGAAAAATCAGGACATGATCATGTTTGCGTAATTGCAGGGGATTTTGTTCAGATGTTTCAAAGTAGAAGTTTTTTGTTAATATACAGGATATTAAGATATTACTCCATTTTTGATTATTTAGATTGTCTGTAATGAAGGTTCTGCAGTCACTTAATTATGTACAACTTAATGTATTTTTTATTTTTGGATTTTATTGCATGTTGCATATTGCATATATGCAACAAAAACATTGTATTGATTGCATATTGTATTGCTTACAATAAGGTTCAGTTCATTAACATTAGCCAATGCATTAGAATAAAAAAAAATATTGTTTACTTTTAGTACATGATACCCAGTGCGTTAGATAAAATCAATATAATAAACAACATTGTATGGTTTATAGTTATTAAATTCAGAGCCTTAAATCACTTCAGAACTCATTCATCGTCAAAGTACTGTATAAGCAAATACTTGTAGGCTAAATACATTTAAGTTAAGGTTGAAAATGTATTTTAGATACACTGAAATATAACAATGTTTAAATTTTGTCTACAATTTAGCTATAACAAATTGATTGCATTAACTTACCTTAAAAATTGCCTTTAAAAAGTTTAATGATTCATCTTTTTTGTGTGTATGGTGATAAGAGGCAAACACAAAGTGTTTACTGATCTGAGATGCTCAAAACACTTCATTTTGAGCTGTCTTTACATTAAATAGTAGAAAATCCTGATTTTACCCATCAAACTTTCTACAGATAGAAAATAATGTGGCCACACACTTTGAAGACACTGAAAACACTGCTTTCCCCATTTACCTGGTTTACTGGTGTCATTTTGTATGAGACTTCTACACAATTATAAAAGTGACTAACATGAATGAAATGAAATGATTGATGTGCGTTGTTGTTTTTTCTGTAAATATGTGTGTGACAGACAGAGCTGTGATGTAACAGGGATTAGATCATGTTTAAGTTGTAACAGCACCACTCTTTGGCCTTGACATGAATTTACAACTAAATTATAGAGTTCAAAATAGCTTTAATTTGCAACTAGCAATAATTGTGAGGGAAAAAAATACAAAAAATATAACAAGTGTCCCTATATAGCATATGATTTTATAAAGACTAGGCTACAAGTCAAACCACACTATCTTTAAATGTCTTAACGATCTGTTTAGCTTTCATTTCACCGGTAGGATATCGCGTCATGTGTCATTCATTCAGTTGTTTACTAGTAGGCTTAAGTTCACCTGATTTTAACCCAACCCATGAGCGCGTGCATGTGAGTGGAGAAACCGGTAAGACTCGCGACACAAACACGCTGCTCACGTCTTCATTCTTCCAGAAGAACATCACCAAGGTAAGCGTTATGGTCTCATATGAATGTGCTATATATAGAGAAGTATTTTTATTTCATCAATGTTTTTCATAAACTGATTGGAAACACTTTATAAAAAAAAGCAGTGAGATTAATTAGTTTATGAGCTAAGAACACATTGCCTGTTATAGAAACTAACTAAGAATTGTGAGTCATTATTTTTGAACATCATTTACAAATAGAGTCCATACAGACCAAACCGTAAACAAACATAGAAAGGTCCACATGAATTGGACTATTGGTGGCGCTAGTAAAATGGTTTTTGGTTATATTGAATAACGTGTCGTGTAAACTAGTGTTATATCCTCAGATATCCCATGTAGGCTAAGAGGAAGTACATGCTTGTATACAGTTTCACTCTAAAACTATAAATGCAGCTATATTTAATTAGTATTTCCTTTTATCTTCTACTTCCCTTATAGCAGTGTGATTAAAAAAGATTTAGATTTAATTGCATCACATTAAACATTAACATCATTTTACATTGAACTTGTAACTGGGAATGTTCAAAAATATTTGCCTCTAGTAATCAAATGCAAGTCAACTGAGGACATTTAGAGATAAACTATTCATAAGTAAAATTATGATGCCTACATTGAACAAGTTATTCTCTGTAGTATAGAGTAGGAGATTTGGACAGAAACATTACATTCAAGCACTTAACTCAAAAATAGTGCATATATATATATATAATATAGTCCCTCATCTCATCTCGATTGTTTCTTGATCGTTCTCCCTTTTGACCTAAACTGTCACGTCATGTTTCTGGGCAATTCAAAGGAAGTGAATTCTTGTAAATCTTGATTTTTACATTCTTGGCAACAGTTACATACTCGTTATACTCATGTACTGCAGATGTCTGTGTCTGATCCTCCTGATATCATACCTGTGCCGAAGCCACGATCAAGATATTTAGTAGCAGGTGCAGAACAGCCGGCATCCAGTGAAAGGTGAGCTTATGATCAGCTGATGTCTGATGCCTTCTTTAATACAATAAAGACAGACATTAGAAGTATCAAAGGATTTGGATTTTCTAACATGAGTTGTTTATTTGATCCCATCTCTCCCACCTGTTCCTTTCCCCCCAAATACACTGATGTACCCATATATCCTACAGAAATGGCCAGTTGTCGTGTCCAGATGTTACAGCTGATACACAGACCAAATCTGAAGGTACTTTTTTTCTATATTTGTATATTTATCCTTCTTGTTGACCCAGAATACAATATACTTAAAAGTATTATTTCCCTTTTATCTTGGAAATGTAAAAGTTTGTTTTGTTTGTTTTGCATCCCTACAAGTCTATTTATACACCACAATATACGAAGGGGAAATAACTGAGCAATTCTTAATTAATTAAAATATAAGCTTTACAATACCACGTCTATTCACATTAATTTTAGCAGACACGTTTATGCAAATAAGAGACATTTCTATATACAGTATTTGTAATACACAAAGCCAAATTGCAAGTATATGTTAGATTAGCACACATCTAGAAATTAAATGCAAATGTATAAATACATTTAATAGCAGAAATGATAGTGTTTTTATGGCTGTGTATTTGGATGAGTAAAAGGAATTACCTACAGCTTGTTGTATCTACAGTGCCCACCAGTATTTAACATTGTCGGTGAGGTTGCATGGTCATCACAAACTGCACTATTTTATTTTTGAAAGAATTTAAGCTTGCGGTTAAAGACCTTTCTTTTGTTTATTCACTGTGTGATGTTATTGTCATATTAAAACATAAGGCAGTAGGCATTTATATCAAGCTAAAACAAGACCAGTGCCACTCGCAGATAGAAAAACAGTGACCTGCAACAAACAAAAACCCTAACAAAGAGTAATCTTTATAGTGATCTAACTTAAAAGAATTTTGTTCTTGCAACATATTCTGATACTGTATTCTTTGCCATACTAACTGTAAGGCAGGTGGCGGCTCTGCAAACAGGATAGTTTAGATTTTTCGTGTTTTTGTCCTTTCACTTGTATATCTGGTGTTAGACAACACAAATAAGTGTACTTTTTCAGAGCATGACAAAAGATTATCAAAATGCAATCATTAAACTCCACGGGGCAGTTTCCCGAACACGGTTTAAGACTAAATGTTAAGAGCTGTCTAAACTGAAAAAAGCTTGCACTGAGATATCTTAAAATACATTATTGTCATTGTTTAATCTTAAAATGCTCACAGATCATGCATTTTTATAAGACATGTTTCTAAAAATTCTTAAATGTCCTAAATTAGCAAAGATTTAGTCCTGGCTTAATCTAATCCCTATCCGGGAAACCAGCTCTAACTGTTTAACTTCTAACTTGTCGTTATTACAAAATGCACTTGTTAAAAGAGCTTTAAGAAATAGTCCTGAAGTGTCCAGTCTTTCTATACACTTTAATGACGGGTTATTCATTAGTAGTGCGGTCAAACAATGAATCACAATTAATCACATTCAAAATAAACATTTTTATTTACAGAATTTATGTGTGTGGACTGTGTATATTTATTATGTATATAAATACACACACATACAACATATAGATATTTACATGCATGTATTTATATTCCTATATAAATACATTTAATATGTAAACACAACATATTTTTAAAAATATTTACATGCATGTGCATATACAGATATTAAGTAAACAAATTGATTAATTTTTTGACAGCACTAATATATGATACAAACGCCTTTTTTTTTTTTTTTAAGATTTGAAGTGCATCAAAAGCACACTTCTTATTGGCATGCAGTGTAGTTAACCAAGTGCTTATACAGTACATTAAATACATACAACAAATATATAATCATTTTGATCCAAAGCACCTAGTTTCTAGTTTTCTGATTGGAGCATGACTGGTTGAAAACAGCATTTCACCGTTTGGCTTTGGAGTAACATTAATGTCTGTGATTTGGCTGAATTATTCTTCTTTTAATTGTTTGTGTGTCTTAAAAGGACATCTACTGCTCAAACCACAAAAAGACAAACACTTACTAAAGATGATGACTGCTGTTTTTCTCAGTAGATACCGATATCAAACATGAAGTTCGTGTGGACGATTCATCTAGACAGCTGCCGTCCATCTCTGCACCTCCTGATCCTCAACATGTTAAAAGCATCTGCAGTGAAACACTTCCACTGCCAGATACGCTCTCTTTTAGTACCAGTTCATCTCCAGATACATCAAGAGCTGATGATTCAGCGTTTTCTGATGACTGCCCGCTGACTCCAGACTTGCTCAGCAATGATCACCACGATTCAAACAATAACAGGTAATGCATCTTTCAACTTTGATTTCATTTCACGTTTCTTGAACAAAACCTGTTAGACCAGTGCTCTCTAACTCAACCCCTGGAGGGCCACAGCTCCAACACACACCTGTCTTGACCTGCTGAAGACCTTGATTCGGATCAGTTGGATCAGGTGTGTTTGATTAGGGTTGGAGTTAAACTCTGAAGAACGGTGGCCTGTTTGAGACCAGTGTGTTAGGCTTCGCTTACTACAGTGCATTTCATGGTTCCTCAAATCTTACACTGAAAGTCCAATGCACTGCAGAGTTTAGCTCCAACCCTGATAAAACTCGCCTATCTGTGATTTTCCAATGATCCTTAAGACACTGATTAGCATGCTCAGTTGTGTTTGATTAGGGTAAGAGGTAAACTCTGCAGTGCATTGGACCTCCAGGGTAAGATTTGAGGAGTATTTTATATGTTTATATTCTTCCTTGTAGTTTCAGAGATCAGGGGATGGATGTTCCTGCAGAAATTTCC
The DNA here is from genome assembly GCA_032353835.1 of Enteromius viviparus. Classification (NCBI taxonomy): domain Eukaryota; kingdom Metazoa; phylum Chordata; class Actinopteri; order Cypriniformes; family Cyprinidae; genus Enteromius; species Enteromius viviparus. Next base: position 2,499,556 of record JAUCNO010000425.1, read on the forward strand.
ACCAGTGGAGAGATCCATCAAGTTCCCAAATCACAGGATCTTCAGAAGAAACCTGACAGACCCAATAAACCAAGGTATGATATAATTATTTGTCTCACCAAGGCCATATTTTACCCCTAAATCAAGATTTTTTTTTTCTTGATCAGATTTGTAAATGGTATCATAAATAAATGGTTTATGTCTAAACAAATTGTTATGACCCGAGATGATGGATTAATATCAGCTTTTGTCTTCTCAAGATATTAACGGATAGACTGGAGTGGTGGGGATTATTGTGATGTTTTTATCAGCTGTTTGGACTCTCATTCTGACGGCACCCATTCACTCCAGAGCATCCATAGCTGAGACACTGATGCTTTGCTGCATTTCTCCAAATCTGAAGAAGAAGCAAACTCATCTACTTCTTGCTTGGATTGATGACCTGTAACAATGTGCCTAGTCACTGACAAGATCTTAAAGTCTCTTGAATTCTTGGTCTGCAGGGCTGCAACTATTCGTGTGAGCAGAAAGAAGCAGACATTATCAGGTCCACGGCAGAAAGCCGAACCGTCTCACAGTGAGTGTGCGGTGGTGCAGTCCAGCTGGCTTGACGTATGGAAGGGACGCAAGTAACTAACACTTCACAATCCCTCAGATCACATACAAACTATAAAGAGAAATTAACTTTCTTAATTTAGGCCTTTAACAATTTGAAACATTTAAAGTGTCTCTATTATGCCATTTTAAAGGTTGCTAATATTGTTTTATGAGTCTCTTAAAACATGTTTACACTTTAGTTAGATTTAATTTGACCCCACTTCTAAATGATTGGTAAACGACTCGTGTGGAGTAGTTCGAAAACTCAGTCTGTCTAAACCCCTCCCTCCCGTGAGCTCTCACTGCTGTGATTGGTCAGATGATGCAGTCCTATATGATTGGTCTACAGCGCTCCACAGAGCTTGTACCAACACTATACTCTCTGACATTACTAGAGGTGCTTTCTGAGAGAATACGTCAACTACTGTAGTTAGCAAGGACTAGCGTGGACAGTGCTTTTATAAGTGAATCTACATTGTGAACTTCAGCATTGTATAATGCATAACACTGCGTTAAACATCATCGTTTATCATTACTTGAACTAATGAGACAGACAGACAGTCAAGCTGCATCAGTCACAGTATTAGACTACATTATAGCCCCACAGCTGAACAACAGAAACGCAAGTTAGCCGGTTACCAGGACATCTGCAGGGTTGTTACCCAACATAACATACACACATATGTGTTTTGAACGATCGCTAGAAAATACAATAATTAATAATTAATCTTACTTACAGGTAGGAGTTCAGAGGAGCAAGCAGGTCCAAATAAACTGGGCTCTGATCCTTCTTTTAAGACCAGGCGTTTGGTGAATATCGTGTTGTACTCCAAGATTGAAAAAGCAGTCATCAGTAAAAGGACGCAAACAGGGATTGTACTGCTGAGGTGTTGTTAAAAAAAATTAATGTAAACCATTTGTAGATTCATCTCTCAGAAGGGCATATAAAGCAAATGAACTCTCACAGGACACATGATGTAATCCGGGTGGAGATTGTACTGTTTGGGGGCGGGGCAAGTTGTTTGAGACATAGAACGTGGGCGGGCATTATGCAAAATATGTTACCTAGTGACGTGGCTCGGTAACAGAGAAAGATTCGACTTGCTGACGACTCATTTAGGTGAATGTGAGCCGAATCTTTTTTATTTTTTGATAGACAATAACTTTATTTATAACTTTGCAGATAGTTTATGTTCACATACAGATACATGACACACTGCATGAATGATCATGTTTGAAAAAGCATAATAGGCGCACTTTAAAAAACTGCTCAAATTAAATAATGCATTTCATGAAGTATGATGAATACTGCATTAACAAGCAATTTTATATAAAATATAGACAAATGATACCATTTCACAAATGATGTGAAAAACCTATATTGTACTAATGTAAAATGAATGGTTTTAATTTAAAAGTACATTTTACACTTTGTGTTGACAAGGCACTTAATTGTAGGTTAATGAAGATTGGTATTTTAAACTACAAAAAAGTATGTTTTAGTTTATTAGAAATGCAGTTTGCAAGTACACATCAACCATATTTCAAAGAGAATACATGTCATTTGCTTCAACACATGTACTTAAGTCCTAATTAAGCACTCTTAATGTAAACTAATTTATATTTACATACTGTAAATGTAAACTAAAAATACATTAAGAAATTATTACAACCAGTTTGCACATTAAATATAGTATTCATATTCTAATGTGTAGGCATACACAAGGGATATATTGCAAAGATAAGGTGTAAATGTTTAAAGTGTAAAAATATACAGAATATGTACAGAAACATTGATGGGGATTCATTGTATGTCTCACAGTGGCAATGCATTAGGAATATTTATATTAATCATGGGTTATCCCTATGGATCAAATAGCTTTTTTTCCGGTTGGAGTCATTTAGAGCAATCAGGAGTTAAACGGTTAGGTTTCAATGTTTTCATGTATAATAACATTTGGTGCGACGGGTCTTTAGGAGCCTCATTATAAGAAACTGTAGGAAACCAACAGCATGAAGCGCAAACGAAAAGGAATGGTCTGTGTTTGTGTTAAACCTGTAAACTTTGTTTTGTAGGCACAATGTTCTGTGGAGCACTCTTGATGGACATGTCATGTCAATGTGGAAAAAGCGCACAGTGAGTTTTTATGCAATGGCATGAATTTTTTTTATATACAAATGAATTGTATATTAACTATTTTAGAACCCGGTTTTCAATGTGCTCCAGGACAAGTTCACAGAATATGTGTTTCACGTAACAAGCATCACCAACATACGTGCGCAGGATCAAGGACGCTTCTCCATCTATTTGCAGAAGAAGCACTTTGAATTCATGGCTAACTGTGAAGGTAAGAAACTGGAAACTTATTTAAGCAATAGTTTTTCAAAAATTACAATTTGCCGTTAATTTACTCACCCTTAGGCCATCCAAGTGATTTTTTTCCTTCAGTAGAACAGCAAAGATTTTTTTAATTGAAACCGTGGTCCTTGATGATTCATAAAATGCCAAGTCAGTGGCTGCACTCACTTGGAGAAAAAAGCATAGCAGGCAGCATAAAATGAAAACCCATGGTTCCTAATAATATATATTGAGGTCTTATGGAGTGAAATGTTCAGTCTGTGCAAAAAAAATGAGCAGTGCAACATTATTAACGGTTATTCGAGCCTCTGTCAGCATATTCAGACAGAAGCCGGACTCCCAGGACAGCCAGGGAAGCTCAAAAGATCTTTGACTGCAAATAAAAAGCAATGCAAAAATAAACCCAGACAATAGCCAGTGGGGCTGGGAAACAAAAGGCCCAAGGTAGGGCAAAACACAACTGGGGTAAAGGGCAGAAAATCCACAGACTCGACCAGTTTCAAGCAGAAAAAAACTAGCCAGCCGAGGACAGAGGACACAGAGACAATGAATAGCGTAGGGTAGGGAGTTTTAATTGAGAATCTTGTAGATCTTTGCTGCTTGAACTGTTTCAGATGCTTCAGTTACTGATTTATCCAGAACACTAAAAGTACACATTATACATCGAAATTAAAGGCACTGTCAAAAAAAACCCACATTCATGCTTAATACTCATATTTATGTGTGTTAGAATTTTCTGCGATGGTTATGTGATGTGATGAGATGTGAAGGGGGAGGAGAATGTATACGTGCGTCACGTTAAGTCGATAAAAGACTTCCGCATAGGATACACCTGTGTATCCTCGCTGATCACTCCTCATGAAGCCTCCTCCCCATAGACATATATCTATAGTAGACGCCCCATCGACCGATGCTTCCTACTGGCGCTGACAAGAAATGCAGCCCCCATCTTAGACCGGTCACCTGCTCCACTCAGTGTAATCTGTTCAGCAGGAGTAATGAACTGTCAACGCATTTAATTAATCATATCTCACAGAATACTGAACTTATTTTCACCCGTTTTTTTTGATGCAAAGGTCATAAATGTAGCTGTGATGCATGGTTTGGCGTATTTTAATATTGAGCTAAACATTTATATAATGAATATCTCTGTTCCTGTGATAGTATTGGGTCTTTTAAGAGAGTCTAAAGACTTACAACATGTACCTATTTCTTTAAGCACTTCTAATGCGTTATGGTTTGTATAGTTTTATTCTATTTTCCTTTGGTATGTTTATTAATTTGGCATTGTTGTTCATTACTGATATTCTCAAGTAGTCTTACCATGCTGTTGTTATATTTAACTTGAATTAACATTGTTTATTATTGCTGTTTTCCCTCATTTTCATTGTTTATTTAATAAGTTGAAGAAACACTATATGGATATTACAATAGAGTCTGCTTGGAGTATTTCATTCTCTCTCGCTCACACACACACACACACACACACACACACACACACACACGCACACACACGCACACACACAAAACAAAGAAAATGAGGGAAAACAGAAGTAATAAACAATGTCAGTTCAAGCAAAATATAACAACAGCATGGTAAGACTACATTAATCATGTACTGTTCTGGGTCAATTTGACCCTTTTTGATTTTTGAGCTGTTGGAAATATCAGTTAACTTATGTATTTTTTCTGGAAATTTTTT
>JAUCNO010000425.1:2518754-2532525 GCA_032353835.1 Enteromius viviparus
ACTGCCAGAGCCCTGCAAAATGACCTCCAGCAGGCCACAAATGTGCATGTGTCTGCTCAAACAGTCAGAAACAGACTTCATGAGGGTGGTGTGAGGGCCTGACGTCCACAGGTGGGGGCTGTGCTTAAAGCCAAACACCGTGCAGGATGTTCGGCATTCCCCGCTGGCTCCCTGTGCTCTTCACAGATGAAAGCAGGTTCACACTGAGCACATGTGACAGACATGACAGAGTCTGGAGACGCCGTGGAGAATGTTCTGCTGCCTGCAACATCCTCCAGCATGAGCGGTTTGGCAGTGGGTCAGTAGTGGTGTGGGTGGTGTTTCTATGGAGGGCCGCACAGCCCTCCATGTGCTCTCCAGAGGTAGCCTGACTGCCATTAGGTACCGAGATGAGATCCTCAGACTCCTTGTGAGACCATATGCTGGCGCGTTTGGCCTTGGGTTTCTCCTAATGCAAGACAATGCTAGACCTCATGTGTCTGGAGTGTGTCACCAGTTTCTGCAAGATTAAGGCATTGATGCTATGGCCGCCCGTTCCTCAGACCTGAATCCAATTGAGCACATCTGGGACATCATGTCTCGCTCCGTCCACCAACACCACGTTGCTCCACAGACTGTCCAGGAGTTGGCAGATGCTGGGAAGAGATCCTTCAGGAGACCATCCTCCACCTAATCAGGGGACTCATTATGACTTGTTTTAAGTTAAAAAAAAAAGAAAAGGACATGACATGTGGCCAGGTATGGTTTCCCATACTAGGAATTTGTGCTCTGCGTTTAACTCATCCAAGTGCACACACACCACCTACAATCCCTGCCGGACCTGGGACTCAAAAACATGACCTTTGGTTACAGATCCAACTCCCTATCCATTAGGCCACGACTGCCACTAAGGACATTACATCAAAGTTGGATCAGCCTGTAGTGTTTTTCCACTTCAGAGTGTGACTCCAAATCCAGACCTCCATGGGTTAATAACTTTGCTTTCCATTGATACTGTTGTCAGCACATTCAACTACAGTAGTCAACATTTGAAGTGGATCAAAAACGTTCATCAAAGTTGTTCTTAAACATAAAACCAAAATGTGCTCGTCTTGGGGCAACTTTGATCTTTTTTTTTGATTCAATTCAAATGTTGTCTACTGTATGTAAAGAACAAAGTATTTAATTAGTATATTTTACTCATTCAGATCTAGGATGTGTTCCTTATATTTTTTTGAGCAGTGTCTATTCCCATTTATATTTACTTTGTTTTAGCATACCAGGGAAACTAAGAGCATGAATCTATGACTTCCTGTTCCAAGGTATTATAAATATAAAGAAAACAAAGGCCTTAATCATGCATCACAAGGAGTAATAAAGTTCTGATGTGCAAAACAAGGTTGTTGAGCTTCAAAAAAATAGAAAGTTGCTTTAAGACAATTGGAGAATTGAAGAAAGACTCCCAAAGGATCACGGCTGAAGAATGGCAGAGATTCTTTGAGTCTCTGGGTCAGAAAAACAAGAATAAAATATCCAACAGCCCCTACATCATCACATGTTGTTCAGGAGGGTTTCAAGAAAAGTTCCAGCATGTTCAGTTGTCAGACATGACCAGAAGTTCAAATGACACTGGCTTCTATGTTCAGAGGAAACTAAACAGCTTTTTGGCAGCTAACCCAGAAGATGGGTTCAGTACAAACAGGAAATAATGGTTAAATACATGGCTGGATCTTTAAAATTGTTGGCCTGTTTTTCTGCCGGAGGTCCTGGACATCTTGTTCAGATGCAGGGCATCATGGATTCTCTCAAATACCAACAGATAAAGAATCTAAAGCTGACTGACTTTATGATGAGCCATGGTTGGATCTTCCATTGAGACAATAATCCAAGACAAACATCAGAATGAACACAAAAACGGGTCTACTTTGAAAAGTTCTTTCTCCAGTCCAGTAGACGATAGTCCGGTGATGGCTTGAGTCTGTTGAATGATGATTTAACGCTACGTCAGCTATTTGGTAAGACTCAAAATAAATAATGTGCCCAAACTCTTACTTGCACAATGAGCTTATCATGGTCGGATGACATCTTATCGTTTGCGATTTACCATTGAAAATTCTCCTCACAATAAAAACTTGTCTCCTTGCGATAAGTCTATTTGATGATGTGTTGTTCACGTGTGGAGTGAAAACAAGCATGGTGGAAGGAGGACGTGAGGAGCCTGTTGTTAAGCGAGGAGCTTCCTCCACAATTTGGAATTGGTTTGGTTATATAAAATCTAATGCGGAGAAAGCTACAGATATATGCAAAGTCAGCAGAAAAAGAGGGGGTGTTTACAAAGAGTGCAAACTAGGAATGCACCGAATGTTCGGCAACTGAAATTGTTCGGCCAAAAGTAGGAAAAAAGCTTTTTCTGTCTTCGGCCAAATAACTGAAAAGACTGAATAAATTATACAAACAATGACGTGATGTAATGCACGCTAATGCAGCAAGCATGTCAGCAGTGTAAAAGCATTTAAAAGTGTCTGAGAAAGATGCACCGACAGAGACCTTTAGCATTGCATCCGATGAGAAGAGGAAGGGGGGCTGTTGCCGGTTGATGACTGAATTCACAAAACGGTGTAAAGTAAAGTTTACTATTAAATGCACTGATCTCATTTTAGATAATAAGGTTTATAGTTAAATTGTTAAACACAATGCCTCCGTTACTTATTTTTGTCACATTGTTATAAGTGTTTGATCCCCACAATTGAGTTATCATTGGTAAAAATGTGTTTGTAGGCCTATATAATTCTGTTTATGTATATACTGTATTTTATATACAGTACTGCACCCCAATACACACAAAGAATATCGGCAGATATACCGATATCTGTATTTTTTTATCCGCCCCAAAATACCCATATCGGTTGAGCTGTATTCCCCCTCCCTTTTACAAAACAATATTCAGGCCCTGTGTACTACTGAGAGAAAGCAAGCAGTGTGGGGCTGGCATTGGATGCACACAGCTCTACATCACGAGCCAACGCTGTGCAAGCAATGCTGGATGCGTCCGCAGAGAAAGTGCATGTGAACAGGAGAATTCTGGGCGAGAGAGAGACAGAATAGACTGCAGTCCCCCAGGGAGAGAGAGACATCTTCAGCTGTTCTCTCCTGCACACTACAGCCAATGCTGCTATTTTAGGAACACATGAACAGGAGAAAGAGATGCTCGCAGACCAGAGGAGCACAGCCGTATCAGAACCAGACGTTACACCTGTTTACATCCCATCACATGTGCTCGAGTCTTGAAAAACTCAATATCTATCTTTTTCGCCATTTCATTTGAGAAAACGAAATATACACAGAAACACAATGTGATAAACTCTTAATGACAACCTGCCAAAATCAGTGAAGAAAAAAGAAACTGACAGAAATATAACTTAGTTTTGTACAGTATGTGCTGCTTAAAATACGCGTTATATCACAATATTTGGTTTGTTTCAATTTTAACAATAGACCTCTGTTGTGCAGCAACTTTGCATTTTTTATGCATTTATCTAATTATTACCTTTTTTATATAAATTTATATTTATTTATAACAAAAAAAAAGATTTTCTGGCATTAAAAAATAGGGTTATGTTGCTGTTATAAAGTTAGTAAACGTTATTTTTTATTAATTTAATTAATCAGACATACCTTTTGATTATCCAAAAAAAAAAAAAATTATATGGAATGGAAAAAATATATATTTGTTTAGGCCATAGCAATGCAATTATTTCTGTATTTTATTTATACATTATTATAAAAGTAATTTAGCATAAGGCTACAAGATCAAATGTGACAAAAGGAAGGGGTCTGAATACTTCTGGAAGGTACAGTAAACACACAATGTGTCTGATTCTGCTTTATGAATAAGTTAACAATTGAATTAATCCCACGAGGGGCTATTGACATCGAAGCGTCATCTCTCTGGATGTAAACAGGTCTGTCAGATGGACTAAACGCTGACAGCTATTGACCGTAAACATCAGGGCCACTTGCATCCCTCACAAACACTGCAGCACTCAAAGCTTGTGATGCACTGTGTTCTACTGACTGTGTGATGGGTGATGGGAACATCAGAGGCAGAGCTCCCACAGGCAGAGCTTCATTCATGAATAACCCCCTCATACGAGAAACACACTGTGACCATGTGACTGCCTCGCCTCCTCCTCCACCAATCACACAGCAGATTACAAACACACTTTATCTGGATGTAGCTGCTCCGCGAGATTCAATATTGTTAACTTGAGCACATTACAACTTACATGGAAAAGAACCCAACATATTTAGTGCCAAACGCACTACTATAAAACATGCATTTTATGTATGTATGTTACTACGATTTTGGAGTGTAGTAAGATGTCAGTGCATTTGTTTTGTCTCAAGATACACACCCGTAAGGTTTTTTTTTCTAAGGCACGTTTATAAAAAAAACTACTTTAATGTCCTAATTGAACTATGGCCTAATCCCGGCTTAGTCTAAGCCCTGTCTGTGAAACCAGCCTTTGAGTATAAATGAATCCCTGGCAAATTCAATTGAAAGGGTAAGATTTGGAAAAGCATGCACCCCTAAGGTCTAACAGTTAAACAAATATCAGAGAAACCAAAATCCAAGCCTGTAGAGCTCAGAGACGAGTTCAGAGAAACTGGGAAAGAGTTCAGAAAAAAGCCTGCTGCAAAGAAGCAAGCTGAAGTATGTTTACTTGAGCATATTTACTTGAAGTCCTCCTGAGAATAAGTCAATGGTTAAGTAACACATTTGCATGTTTGTGGTTCTCTGACATCCGGTAATGGCCACATGATAAACAAGCTAAGTCAAAAGTATCTAAAAGTAATCAATATACTACCTAAAATGTGTAATGTAATGCAACTTTAACCATGTCATTTGGATTTTGGATTGGATTAAGTGTCCTACCCAGCACTGACGCCAGCCCACATTAAAAATAATATACATGCAAATTATAGTAATTTATATAAATAAATAATATTGTTCTTGAACCATACTATAGTGAAGTACTTAATACATAATTAATTTGGCATTGTAACTCTATAGTTGCTGTGGTAATTTAACAACTATAGTAATCCATAAATGTCATTTGAATATGTTGACATCTGTGACCCTGGACCACAAAAAACTGAAAGCCGAATAAATAAGCTTCCATTGGTTTGTTACGATAGGGAAAACTGTAACTAGTGTAATACAAACATTAGTATATAAACACACACACATCTATATAGTTAGTATATACTACAATATATACAGCACTACAAAAAATATAGTATTAGTATTTTTTATATTAGGACGCTACTGTGTGGTCTACAGCATCTGAGAGAACTGCGTGACATTTGATGTCAACTAGCCACGAGCATTCAACCCGTTCAACTAGATTAGTAAACGCAGTCCCACCGATGACCACGCCTCCTGTGCGTGACGTCACGCCCCAGTGTGCCGTGAGCAGCAGCAGACTGTAGGGGGCGTGGCAGATGACCCGCAGGGTGTTTGTGAATCTGAAGCATGCTAGGCCATTCAGTGCTCATAACTTAGCATGTCACTAATCCAAACCACTGATTCGAGTTTAAACGAGCGATCCGTGCTCGGCTGCACTTTCAAAATAACTTTACTGGCGTCACCAGTCGCGGAGTAAAAGCTACTAGTCGCACAGAAGAGTTTATCCATAATGACAGACAGGTTTGCAATCGCATCAGTCTCTGTAGAACTTGCCAGAATTCAGGCGAACTTGATAGCATTACGCTCATCTGGAGATCAAACACCCGTTCTGAGAAGATGCCACCCGTTCTTTACCTTATTTGCAGTTTGCACAAGAGGGATGTCCTCGACGCAGAAATCAGGGGATCATCTGAGGCCAGGCACATGTAGATGAATTTCCCCTCCACAGCCAGAAATAAAAGTTACTGTCGGCGGATTGAATCCACATCCGACGCCGTTACCCGTCGACTTCGCGTTTGCACACTTATTAGGGCAACGCTCGTCGGTTCGTCATCCCCAAAATTGTTTTTGAGGAAAGCGTTCCCTCAGAATCCCGCAAAGTGAAGCGCACTAACGTGACAAGCCGTTCGCGACAGGCGTTTAAAATTCGTTTCTGTCAGGTGTGGCGTCCCATGATCTGTATTTTGATACAAGACCGGCTGAGGCTCAAGCTAAAGCAACATAAGCTCACACTTATAACTCTTTTGGCGCCATATTAATGACGTACCAAAAATTTCCGTTAGCAGCGAGCGAAGAAAACCCCGCTATTGCTCGGAAGCGTCACGCGCGGCGGAGAAAAACGCGGCGGGAGCGCTTTGCGTTACCTGTCAAGTTTGAGAATGTCCATCAAGAAGCGACATGAAGAAGAAAGTCAGCGGCTTCTCTCCTCAAATGAGTGAACGGGGCGGTTCGCAGAAATAATCGACCATTTTACAGTGAATCCGATGGGGGGAGCCACGGACAAACACGAAGGAGGAAATGCTGTTTGACACAACAAATATGACATCTTCAGTTGCACCTTTTCTTCCTTCTCGAGCGAGCAACTTCTGCTTGGGGGTCGATACCTGACGCTTACTGTTCAGAAGACAAACACGTGTAAAGTTTCTCGTGAGGGAACATTATGCAAAGTCACGTGTGATTCAGGCAAAACAAGAACTAACTCGAGAGAAAACATCATCTGGAGACTTAAGTGACGCGCAAAAGCATCAGTGATAAACATCGTTTGTAGCAAATTGTATGTCGTTTTTTCTTGTATGCCAAAAAATCATTAGTATATTAAGATCGTGTTCCATGAAGATATTTTGTAGATGTTCTACTGTAAAGGAAAGCTAATATCTGATTACTAATATGCATTGGGTGATGTTTTTTGCACCCTCACATTTACTATAGTAAATTATTGTAGAACATCTGTAGTATTATATTATTATAAGTGTATTATAGAGTATATATAATAATAGTAACTAACAGTGTTGGGTGTAAGGCATAACAAGTGACGTGAGTTACGCAATAATATTTTTCCAAATAACGTAACTAGTTTTAATTTTTGAGTAATATAACGGTGTTACTTTTTCGAAGAAGTAACGTTATTTATTTTACTTTTTTATTATTATTTATTCAAAGTATGATGCAAACCTTCAATAATTAAATTACAAAAATGTATCCCATTTTATTAGTAATGTCTAATAATGTCTGATCCAGTTACAAGCAAAAATGACTATTTAGCAAAAACTAACTGTTGTGATGTTTTGTTTTTATTGCTGAAGAGTATTGAACTTTCTCCTGTATTCTACTTTACAGATGTGAATTTACTTTCTCTTCAGCCTGAGGTTTATTCGTGACACTTGTGTGAAAGAGCTTTTACATTTGCTATAAATAAAACTTATATTATATGACTTATATCAAAAACAAACACTCAAGCTCTGCCCATATTTAAAAAGTAACGCAAAAGTCCCGTATGCCTTACTTTCCATAAGAAGTAACTAAGTATCGTAATTAGTAACTGTTTTTAGGGAGTAACGCAATATTGTAATGCATTACTTTTAAAAGTAACTTTCCCCGTAACGCTGGTTACTACACTTTATTAATGAATGCTGTAATATTAACTATAGTTAACTGATAAACTGTAATTAATACTGTAGCATACTACAGTTTGTAATACAGTAACCTGTAGTTTGTTGTAGAAAACTTACCACAGTACCGGGCAAAGTCATTTTTTGTATTACTCTAGCTATAGAATTACCACAACAAATGAATCAAGTACTTTACTACAGTATGGTTCAACAAATTACAATAGTATTATTCCCTGTAATAACAAACTATATCAACGGAAAGCTTATTTACTCAGCTTTCAGATACATCTCAATTTGGAGAAACTGACCTTTATGGCTGGTTTTGTGGTCACAAATGCCAGATATCAGTATATTCAAGTGGCATTTATTAAAGCATCACCCTTTTCGAGTGTGATAAAGCAGCAGATCTAGTCAGTGTTGTGATTATCTGTGGTTCTTCTGCGATGTTAACCTGACAGCTAGCTTCACACAGCTACTGAAAAACCACCGAAACAACAGGCGAGTCAGAGCTGAGAAAAGGTGTTGCACGCACAGCTATGCATGCAAATACTTTTTGAGAATGCTAAGGAAGGGATTTGAGTGAACTGGAGAATATTTGTATTTGTGATATTCATATTAATATAATAAGCAATGGTTTAGAAAACAAAAATGTACATTAAAATATATAATATTAAATGTGTTTATTGCTGTTTTATATTTTTGAAAGAAGTCTTCTGCTCACCAAGACTGCAAAAAAACAACAACAGCATATATTGTGATATATTTTTACATTCCAAAATAGCTATCTTATAATTGAATATATAGAAAATCATAATTTATTTCTCTGATCAAAGCTTCGTTACTCTAGTTTTCAGTCATCCTACAGAAATCTTATATGCTTATTTGCTGCTCAGTGACATAAGATGGTCATTTCTGATATTTTTAATAGTAAGCAAGCTGTTTAAGCAATATATAGTAGGTTATTATCCAGCACACTTGTTTAACTTCTACTCCTTAAACAGGAAGGGCCTTATGTCATGTTAAGAATGTGGTTAGAAGTAAATCTGAGTTATTGGTTGCATCTTTACACGCAGCATGAAGACCTGCCTCTTGTTGTTTCGAAGCGTTTGAAGGATGTAGCAGTCAGAACCGCTTCCTCGACTGTAACGATATGACTCATATTAGACTATAATGGATGTTGTAAATAATCTTTCTCTTGAGGCCCACAATCTTGCAGCTGAAGCACATTTGTGTTCCAAATTATAGCGTTGGCCTGACCAAGCAGTCAACTCATCAGATTTTCCCAAGTCATATAAAACATGCCATTATTTTTCCACAGCAATCTGTTTTATCATGAAAAGGGGGCAAAGGAAGGTAAAACTATCACACAATGCATACAGTATAAGCAACATGAATGCGTACCTTGTCAAGGGAGGTGCTATATATATATTTTTTTTTTGTGCAAATGGAAAAAGAAGCAAGGGAAAGATGCACAGTGTTGTTGTGTAGCAACTTTGGAAATGCATGTAAAACAAGACTTTAAACATGATGTGCACACAAAAATAAAACTCCTTTTACCTTTTTACTGACCTGAATGACTTTCTCTCTCGCTTTTTCTCTCTTGTTAAACACAAAAGAAGATATTTCCAAGAAAGTTGGGAAACAAAACAGCTGCTGGTAGCCATTGACTTACATTGTAGACACTGCTGGGCAGACTACTTGCAAATTGTAGTCCATTACTGATTTCAAATTACACAACAAAAACTGTAGTCAGTAATGTAATCCATTACATTACACATTTAAGCTTTTTTTGGATTACTTTCAGAATACTTTTGACCTAACGCAATTATCACATTGATTTAATCTGTTTGTTGTTAGTAGCAACATGAAATGCTTTTAATATTACATTACATAAATTGTAAAATATTATACTCAAAACAAAATACTAAAAAGTGGTTGTGTGATAGGTTATAACAGAGAACCCTGAAAATGCAAATGTACTAATTAATATAAGGCCTATCTCTGGGGATACTTCAAGCTAACAAAAAAAGTTTGTTAGTTACATAGAATTAACAGCTGTTGTGTGAATAAAACGTAACGATGTGCTAATCAATAAAAAAAGAACCTAACTGTTGTTGGATTACAAGCATTTTAAATGTAGCCTAATATAATACAATTACAAAGTCTTAATTTTTGGAATCGGGTTACATTATATAGATTATGTAACCAGTTTGAAACGATGACCATTTTTATTTTTGCGTCAACTGTCCCTTTAAGACAGTACCGCCTACTGACTATATAAGAAATATCATTGGCCGCTCGAGCGCACGTCAGCGTCGCCGCCATGTTGGTCCGGGCAACTCTCCTTATCGGGACAGAAGAGCGTCACCACTTCCACAACTACAGACCGTAGCACATAAATAAAAACAGATCTCGGTGTATTATCTTTTACAAGTAACGTTAAGACTGAACAGTTGTTTATGGTTGTCATTATGTTGCCAGCCTAATTAGACACCAGTGTCATTAAAATAATAACTAGCGGTAAATCTGTGAAAGCTGAAAGTTTAAACAACGTTTTTTACTTGTATTGTAGTTTATATAAAAAGTAAATTGTGCTATGAGCACAACATGTAGTCTACACTTTGACAAGACAGGGTTTGTCAAATATTAAATCACAATAGGCCTATTATAGACCTTTTTTATTGGCTTCTTGTGTTTTTACACATAAACTCCATGATGTAAATATCAAGGAAAAACAAGTGATGTGATATGGGTGTAATGAGTGTAATTGGCTCTGTATAACAAAATCTTAAGCTTTTCCAAGTTGTTTATGACAGATCTTGTTTTATTAATTAACGGTAATAATAATAAACATTATAGAATATAATGTTAAATAAGTAAGATTAAGTTTATTTGTTTGTATTTTTATTTTATTTATTTACTCATTTTCCCCATCTACCGCCTCATGTCATGTGTCCTGTTCCACACTCGTCCAGGCGGGGGCGGTAATGCGCCAGTAGGTTGTTTTGAAACCGCCATAAGCACCAAAGAAGAAGAAGAACTGCGGAAGTAGAAGACGTCACCTGTGAGAACAGTGAGCTAGAGATGGCATGCGACCTGCAAAGAAATCCACAAAAGATGAATAAAAGGGAGCTGCCGGGTGTAGTCGAGACGTTTCGCAGCGTTTCCGAAAGCAAGAAACACTGGGAAAGCAGAAGGGACTTTATAGTCAGAAACCTGGAGGATTATGAAGAGCCTCACATGGATCAGCTGCTCTCGCTGTCGATGGTTTGGGCGAACCACGTGTTCCTGGGGTGCAGGTCAGAAAAAAGAACGGACCGCCTCGCATCTTCATTATATCAGAAACAATTAGAATGCACTGCGAAAACAATTAAAGAAATTTGGCAGTAAATATGCTGTAATTGATGCATCAGTGCAGACCAAGCAGGATAGTTACAGAAATCCCTCTCAGTATTAAAGAGTAGCAGCACAACTACAATGATAAAAACACAAAGAGACGATATCACTTTCAGAGCGATTTATAAACGATATAAACACTGACAGCCCTGCTCTTGAAAAAATACTTGTTTATGCATGTATATACACCACCAGTCAAAAATGTGGGGTCAGTAAGATATTTAATGGTTTTTAAAGATGTTTTTATGCTCATCAAGGATGCATTTATTAGATTAAAAATTCTGTAATATTGTGAAATATTATTTCAATTTAAAATAAGTGTTTTCTGTATGAATATATATTATAATGTAATTTATTCCTGTGATACAAGCATCATTCCCCCAGTATTCAGCGTCACAGGATCCTTTCAGAAATCAGTTTAATATGCTGATGTTTTATTATCAGTGCTGGACACAGTTGAGCGGTTTCTTTGATCATTAAAATATTAAAAAGAGAAGCATTTATTTAAAATGGATAATAATGTTCAGAACTACTGTTACAGAAGATTACTGTTTCACTGCTGTTCAAAAGTTTGGGATCAGGACATTTTTATTCTTTCTTCTTTGAAAGAAAGAAATACTTTTATTAACAAAACTATTAAATGAGCAAAAAAGCCACAGCATAGATTTACATTTTAGAAATGTTTTATATTTGGTAAATAATTATGTTGTTTTTACTTATTATTCGTCAAAGAATCCTGAGGAAAAAAAATCACAGCTTCCCAAAAATATATTTGTCTGCTCAACTGTTTCCAGCACTATATAATACAATTCTATAATAAATCAGCATATAATTATGATTTCTGAAAGGATCATGTGACACTGAAGTCTGAAGGAATGATGCTTTGTATCACAGGAATAAATTACATTTTAAAATATATTTATAGCCTTGATGAGCAGAAGAAACCTATTTAAAAACCATTAAATATCTTACTGACCTCAAATTTTTGTACTGTATTGTTGTATATATCATTACTTATTATAAACCTAATACATGTATGTGTGTCTTTATTTATATATATATACATAATAAATGTACACACATTTAAATAAAAACATTGGTTTTAGATTAATTGTTGGACAGCACTAATTATTATCAAGCATCAATAATAACTGAGGAGCAAACAAGGAAGGACTTGAAGGATCGCGTGACTGAATAATGATGCTGAAAATTCAGCTTATCTACAGAGAAAACAGCTATGTGGAATATTACTGTATAAACGTCTCGCTGAGAAGAGACTACAAACACATTCAAAATTGTAATTGCATTATGCACTCCTATGACTTTTACTACTTTATTATTACTAATATACTTTATTTACTTGTATACATCAGAGCAAGATTAAACAGGGCTCCACAATACCAGTAAAAAGAGGAAGTGAGTGTGAGTCAGTGATGGTGTGGTGGTTTGCAGGTATAGTTCAGCGCTGCTGGAGAAGGTGAATAAGATGGCCGAGGGGATCGTGGTGGAGGACGCTCCGGTGTTTAAGACCAGAGATGAACTGATCAAACAACAGAAGGTAAACGAGACGCATTCGAATGCTTTCAGAGTTGCAAGTTAATGTCTCCCAATTCAGACCTTTAAAGTTGCAACAAAAATCAATGTTTTTATCCTTATTTTCTTTAACCCATAGTAGAAACAGGCTTCTGTAAAAGGTTGTAAGCAATCACATGGTTTTGAAGATCTCTGTGTCAGTGTATTTCTCCACAGGAATCAGTAGCAGAAGCTCAGACTTCCTGTGTTTTGTGTTGTGTATAGATGTTCATATCGGTCAAACCCAGAAAACATGTTATGGTTACAGTTTTACAGATGACTGTTATCCGACTCTGCTTCTCCCGGCCCCAGTCACGCTGTCTTGTGTTTTTTAGTCAATTTCTTGATTTTTCACTCCTTATTAACAACACATTTTCCTACACGATAAAAGCTCCCTGTGTTTTCTGGGTTTGAACATTGATAAACAACACAAAACACAGGTATTTGCACTTCTGCTACTGATTCCTGTGAAGAAACATCTCTTCCTGCCCTCCAGCTGCACGCCCTGTTGTTTATGCATATTTGCTAATATTAATGTGCATAGGTTCATCATTCACAGTGATCGAGAGTTCAGAAAAACAAGTGAAAGACCAATCATTATTTTTATGGTTAAAGGCATAGTTCACCCAAAAATGAGAGTGTGATGGCGTCCCAAGATGATGGAGGTGACTTTGTTTCTTCAGTAGAACACAAGCAAAGAGGTTTAACTCAAACGGTTGCAGTCTGTCAGAGATGTAGAAGTCAACAGGTACCAAAGTGTATAAAAAACATATAACAGAGCGCAAATGAAAGTCTCGTTCACAACATCCGGTGCGTTACATGTCAACTTACTCAGGCCAATCGCTTCGTGTCTCAATGTATCGTCACGAGCCGCAGGGTTTCATTTGCGTCCTTTATATCTTATCCTATATATCTTTCTACATGTCTGGCATGCAACATCTTTATGTGTGTTCCACTGAAGAAACAAAGTCACCTACATCTCTGATGCCCCGGGGGTCTGCAGAATAACATCACTATCCCTTTAAAGGTGCGTTCACACCGGACGCGAATGAAGCGTCAAGCGCGAGTGATTTATATGTAAAGCCAATGCAAAGACGCGAGTAGACATCCTGCTGCGCGAATGGCGCGAAACGCTCAAGTTGAAAAATCTGAATTTTGGCGAAAATTCGCGCCGCGTTAACCAATCAGGAGCTTGCTCTAGTAGTGACGTGATTACTAGCAAGCGGAGGCAGAATTCCGAAACTAT
>JAUCNO010000425.1:2542519-2554034 GCA_032353835.1 Enteromius viviparus
CCCACAGCTGATCACCGTGATCGAACTTAATTTGATCGCGATCACAAATCGAGATCGTATAATCGCCCAGCCCTACTTTAACATATACCAGGTTCTGGTGTTTTCTGATTGTAGCTCAAACACATCCTTTTCATGGCAGCTGGCTTTGATGAGAGTTACAATCGTTATTTTCTAAAAATCCTGGAGAAGATGAACGTACAATTTAGCAAAAGGTCACGTATAAACGCTATCACGAGGGTGGTAGCTTCTCAAAAGATACCTTTTAGGCACACTTTAGGTAATAACATGCACCTTTAAGGAACTAATACAGACACTTCAGATACAAAAGTATACCTTACAGGACAGCTTTTGTACCTTTTTTTCCGAGAATGCATGTTTATATTATCAGAGTCACTGTACTTCACAACCCTTGTGTCGTAATGATTTTCCTTTGAAACAACCAAATCAGAGACGGTTCACCTAAAAATAAACATTCTGACATCATTTATTCACACCTTATGAGTTTCATTCTTCTGTTGAACATAAAAGAAGGTGTTGGTAGCCAAACAGTAGCTGGTGACTTCTATAGTATAGAAAACTAAACAGAAACTGTTTGTCTACCCGACGTTTTGTGTTCAACAGCAGCAGAAGCAGGTGTTTGGATCTGCGCATCTCTGTGGTCTTCCGACCAGCAGATGTGGTTCAGCTCGTAGGATCTTTTGGCCTGTTTTATGTTCCAGCAGGTGAAGATTTAATAATATTGCATGTAAAATAGTTTGACTGAATATCAAACACGGCACACAAAGGCGCAGGAGCAGTTGTGATGCACGCTCTAATGTGTCTGAAGAGCAGTTTGATTAAAGGAGCCTAAAGGAGATCTGCTCGTGACCATTATAACACCTTCACGCATGATTCCGCCTCGCATCAATTAAAGCCTCATCCGATTGGCTCTCGTGTGGTCTATTAGCCCGCTGCAGCCTGATCCTCTGCTCTTTAATCTCTCGTCATGTTTTTTATCGACTGGAGTATTGATTTGATGTTCAGACTTTCATCTCCCACAGCTCTGAGGGCTCGTGATGTGGAGCTGCTTTAACCCTTTCATGTTGTGGAGGTTGGATACATTAGATACACAACGGCGGCCCTCGTCGCTGAAGACAAGCACATCTACTGCATGTGTGACCCTGGAACTGAGCAGCCAAAAACACAACGTACGGGTCAACATGATACATACCTAAATATATCAAAACTTAGTCATATGCATTGCTAAGAACAACTTTAAAAGTGATTTTGTAGTAGTAAAGATCACACTTCACAATGACATTTTTCAATATTTGAAAAAATATATTAGAATGCACTATGCATTTACAATTAAAATAACAGATTTAAAGATTAGCATGAAGCTCTGAAATATTAAATATTGATTTAAACAAATATCTGACCTCTGATTGGCTACCGAGTTCATGTGTTCAACAAACAGAAACCGCACCAGAGAAAGCACTTGTCTGTACCTCATGAAATCAGTTTTATTTTTTCTCTAAATCTGTGTAATTCTTTTTTTTAATGATGCATTTTTTAAAACAACATAGGGCCCTATGAAATAAGTAAAAATATGTTACAAAATATGTTATTTTCTTAAAATTTTACGTATTTTGTGCTAAAAAATTATTACCAAAAAACCGTGTTAAGAAAAGTAATGCTTTAATAGTTTATTTATGCTTTAAATGTAAATCTATGTAAAATGTAACCATTCCTTTACTAGTTCTGCACAACAGTGGTTACATTAAAACACTGACCAAAGAATTGTGAGAAATGTTTTAAAGAACGGTATTATTAATATTAATACACCTTTAAGACACAGTCATTTTGTGCTTTTTAAATCCAACTTGATTTTTAAGTTGGTTTAATATAACTGGTTGTCCTTAATAATTGATCTGGCATCTGATCTTCAGTTTATAAGCTGAAATAGATTTTTTACAGTCCACCAACTGCTCTTTTTTAAATAAAGCAGATGAAGTTTTGTGTCACATCCTGTAGGGTTTGCGCCAAAATATCCGTCGACTGACTAGACCGCATGGGGATTGGAGAAGGATGTGGCCAAACGATCTCAGCGAATGAGGTCTCAAGCAAATCGATCATTTGGACAAATAACACAGCAAGCCACCTCACCATATAATTTTGGCATAAAACAAAGCCCCTACAGACTGCAGTCCATTGAGTCTGGATGTGACCCTCCCCTCCAGTCACTGCGTCCCGCTCTGAACACTGAATCCCATTTGTCCTGTGGTCAGACGCATTGTTTGATGATGATTTGTAATGTAAATATGCGGTTTTCTGCCTCCTCAGAGTGAACCGGTTCTGGATCGGCCTGCCCCTGCATCCCATAATTACCAGTGACTTCCTCGAGCGGCATCCCGGAGCCAAGACGCTAATGGAGAGCCTCTCTGAGCTGCCAGTAAACGTCTGTCTGACATCAAGCGCTTCATTAAAGGCCAAGAGCAACATGGAAAAGAGCGGCATGTAGAGCTGTGGCCCGCCGCGCGACTCAGACCCATACCAACAAACACATCTTCATCATCATTCTCATCATCCTCCACTTCTATAACACACCACCAAGGGTGAAAAGCGCCCATCAAGAGATTGTTCATAGATACACTATAAGAAATACAGAACCAGTGTACGCTGTTAACATCGAGGAGCATTCAGTGTTGCTTTTTAAAAGCCTTTTACCCACATCTTAAATTATGCATTGAATATTGCATTTTAGAGTTGAAAGAAAAACTCATTTTTGTGGCAAGAAGGTTTGCTGTGTCTGTCAGCGTAGTGTCCAGGGCATGAAGGCGCTATAGGAGACACACCAGTACATCAGCAGACGTGGAGGAGGCCGTAGGAGGACAACAACCCAGCAGCAGGACCGCTACCTCCACCTTTGTGCACGGAGGAACAGGAGGAGCCCTGCAAAATGACCTCCAGCAGACCACAAATGTGCATGTGTCTGCTCAAACAGTCAGAAACAGACTCCATGAGGGTGGTGTGAGGGCCTGACGTCCACAGGTGGGGGTTGTGCTAGTCTGGAGACGCCGTGGAGAACGTACTGCTGCCTGCAACATCCTCCAGCATGAGCGGTTTGGCGGCGGGTCAGTAGTGGTGTGGTTGGTGTTTCTTTGGAGGGCCGCACAGCCCTCCATGTGCTCTCCACAGGTGGCCTGACTGCCATTAGGTACCGAGATGAGATCCTCAGACTCCTTGTGAGAGCATATGCTGGCGCGGTTGGCCTTGGGTTTCTCTTGATGCAAGACAATGCTAGACCTCAGGTGTCTGGAGTGTGTCATACAGGCACGTGGAGGACACACACACTACTGAGACTCATTTTTTTGTGTTTCCAGTGTGACTCCAAATCCAGACCTCCATGGGTTAATACATTTGATTTCCATTGATCATTTTTGTGTGATTTTGTTGTCAGCACATTCAGCTATGTAAAGAAGTATTTAATAAGAATATTTCATTCACTCAGATCTAGGATGTGTTATTTTAGTGTTCTCTTTATGTTTTTGAGCGGTGTATAAATATTTTAAACTCAGCTAGTTGCCAAGCCAACATTTCTCATTTTAATTAGTTTAATTTGATGTAGCCTACTAAATAAAGTTATTTATGTATGTATAGAATTGTAATTATTTTTCTGACTAATATAGAAATAAAAATAAATAAATAAAAAAAGAAAAATAAATAAATAATATTAAAAAGTGACTTAAAAAAAGATAAATAAATAAAAAAAATATATATATATATGGCAAAAATACTAATTTAAACAATATGTATTCTTACAAACCATTAATAAACAATATAATAGCATCTTAGTGTTACCAAAAATTACAATAAATTTTATATAAATACAATTCAATTGAATTTTTTTTCATAACATTACAGCATAAAAATCTTGTAAATAAGACTGACACGAAACTAATTAATTGATTGCAGGAAAAAATGTATTTCCTGTCTAGAAAGAAAATATAATGCTCAAGATAAAAAAAACAAATAGTCTCACTGAGCTATCTGTTAGTGAATTTCAAAAATAATTGCAAAGAAACTAAAAGGCTGAAATATTACTTTCTCATTGTATTTACAACTTTGAATCATTGAATCACTTTTCCTGTGCAGTTTAGCAGCGCAAATGATATAAAAACAGCAATGACTGGTGTATTTCTCTGCTAACACACATCCTATCAGAAGCGGCGTAAACAACAGATCTTCAGTAACTGAACTACTACTACAACAGAGTCACTGAACACTTGCATCTTTGTTTGCAGGGCTGCTTTGTTGTTTTTCAGGTGAGGAGTGAAGGCTCATTCTGGTCTCATTTTCCATGGTAAACCACAAGATCTTACCGCACACAACTGTACTCAAACAACCAAACATACACAGAGCCTTGAGCAGGTCTGTCAAAACACACCCACAGACTCCAGCAGACCCTCAGACCCAGTCACACAGCAACAACCGTTCTGGTTTCCTTTCATCAGGCAGAGCGTTCATTTGGCTGCAGAAGATATAATTAAAAGCAGGAGTCGGCATAAATTAACCACCAGAGTGAGGCTCGGGTCGAAATCAAAAGCGAATACGGTCATAGTTTGGATCTGACACGTTAGTCTTTAAAGCTGTTCGGGATGACACAGCACCGGTCCTCTGAGAGGCTGGATGAGCTCACCCCGCCGTAAATCTCTCTCATATTTGTCAGGAGATGAGCTTCATCGGCCGTTAAACAACAGGGAGTCGCCATAAAGCCTTTTAAACTGAATCAGCCCTGTTTAAGACGGCAATCGGAGTCACAGAAAAGAGCGGCAGAAATTTATACGGCCACAAAGGAAGATGGAATTGTGATGCTTGCGATGTAAATCAATCAGATCAAACAGATACTTGCATTAAAATATATAAATAATTGTTGCTCTATATCTCCAATATGTCTTAGATCAGATTTAAACCATGCAAACATACAACGCAATACATTTCAGGTGATCAGGGGTGTAGAATACGGGCACGCAGAATATGTTTTATACAGACAATATGTTAATAACAGGCATGCTAAGAAGCAGCTAGTCAATAGTGAGAATTGGTCACGATACTAAAGTGTTACCAGTTATTCTTGCATTAAGATTCGTCAGCAAGCAGAAGGTGCACATTTGAGATATTAATTGCATGCAACAGGTTTTTCTAGAAATGTTTGATCACACTTAGGCCTCAGAAATGTACATATCAATGTCACAGCTGCTTTACAAGTCAGATCAGAAAGAGCTTTATTATTAAGTATGTTTACACACACACACACAAGGAGTCTGACTTAACTACAGGAGCAGAAGAAAGTGCAGACACGTGCCACACAGCAGGGATGGAATATAACCCTAATATGTGACCCTGGACCACAAAACCAGTCATATGGGTGCGTTTTATACATCAAAGCTGAATAGAAAGGCTTTCCAGTGATGTACGGGTTTGTTAGGATAGGACAATATTTGGCTGAGATAGAACGATTTGTAATCTGAGGGTGTCTTCAAAGTGGTCCAAAAGAAATTCTCAGCAATGCATGTTACTGATCAAAAATTACATTTTGATATATTTGTAGCAGGAAATTTGCATCTTCATGGAACATGAACTTTACTTAATATCTAAATTATTTTTGCCATACAAGTATTGTTGCCTATTGCTACAACTTTTTGACTGTTTTTGTGCTCCAAATTAAATAATGCACTATACACAGACGTTAAGTATAAAACAAATCTAATTGTTTAAATGAATGCACAGATTGTTTATGTGCAGTTTACACATGTATAGATTTGGAAGTCTACCTATAAAGTATGTTTCACGCGGACACTCGATCGCAGTCCTCCGGCCGTGAAACGGTTAAGGAAGAAAGCGAGCGCCTGTGACTGTTTAAAGTCGTTCGCAAAAAGGTGCACCAGGTGCGCCGCGTGGTTACCAGTCTCTGTGTTTACTGCTGACTCCCTTCCGCAAGCAGGCATGTTTATTCCACACCCCTCCGCCCACAGCTCCTCTGAGCATCAGATAAGACGCAGACAGAGAGAACGAGAGAGAGAGAGAGAGAGAGAGACGGAGGGAAACACTCGCGCTCTCCTCCTCCCGCGGCTCCTGCACCCGCGTTTGCATTGTAGTAAAAGCGCAGTTGCACAAATACTCACACGCATAACCACAGCACACCTCACTCTCACTGAGACAGAGAAACCTCGCTCGCGCTGAGATCACTGCGCACAGGATGCAGGATGCGTGTCATGTAAACGCGTGCGCGGATGAAAACAAACGCGCACGCCGTGTGAAAGAGCTCACAACGCGCAATTGTCGTCATGCAACTACATAACTTTTAAAGAAGGCAGAAGCGGGGGGTTTCCCTGAAATAAAAACGCACCCTGAAAACGGGGACTTCTGAGAAGAGACATACTTTTATGTTTGTCATTAAAACGTCGTTTTTTTCCCTCGAGATCCAAGAGGTCCCATAAACGGAGGGCTATTTTTAGCAGCGAAATGCTTTCCAGTTGGCTCGACGCGATCATAAGGGGGGGGGACCGCACGGAAAGCCACGTTCCATAACATTTGAAAGGCAGCGGGCAGCAGATCTGGGATGTCCCTACTTTTAAAGCGATCGCTTTGCGGTAATGTTTCGCCTCCAGATGAAATTAACGTCTGCGTTTCCACGGGCCGCAGGTAGAGCGCCTTCCTCTTTAATGATCCGCAATCCTGAGACCAAAACCACAAACCAGAAATGTGAACTTCTGAGCAGTGTTGGGCTCCTTACTCAAAAAAAAAAAGTAATTTATTACTCGTTACTCCGGTTACACTTTTTTTTATCATCACATATATATACACATAGTTAATACTTTAGTATTTTAGTAAGGCGTATTATATTACTGTATTACATTATTTACAACACTTTGTTAATGAATACTACAGCATTAACTATAGAGAACTTATAAATGTAATAAATAAGGTAGTGCACTTTAGCTTGTACTACGGTAGTGTTTTACTGTAATACAGCCGACCCCATAGTTGCAGAAAACAGTACAGTATTGGGTAAAATCATATAATATTATATCAGAACATACAGTGCTATAATACATTTTCTAAAGTATATTTGAAAAACACTATAATGTTAAACATAAATTACTACTGTATTTCTTCTACAGGTAATGATCAACAATCCTGTTCGCAAAACCAGAAATTTGAACTTCTGAGCAGAGTTGGGCTCGTTACTTAAAAAAATGTCTTATTACTTGTTACCAGTTAATGTTTATTTTAATGTCACATGAGAAAATACTATAGTAATTTACAGTTAATACTATAGTGTTTTAGTAATATAGTATTTACAACACTTTGTTAATGTATACTATAGCATTAACTATAAACTGTAATAAATACTGTAGTGCACTAGTGTACTGTAATATACCCTATAGTTGAAGAAAGTAATTTGTTTATATAATATATTTATAATGTTACCACAGCAATTACAGAACTATCACAACAACATAATTCAAGTACTTTACTATAAGTTACTATAGTATTTTTATGTGAGTAATGATCCCTAAATTTATTACTCGTTACTATACTCCAGTTAGCGATGTAATAAATGACATGACATGGAGAATACAGTAGTACTTTATAGTAAATACTATGCTTTAGTAAAGTGCATTATAGTACTGTATATATTATAGTATTTACAACATTTTGTTAATGATTGCTACAGCATACTCTGGTATTAACTATAGTGAACTGATAAACTGCAATAGTATAGTATTTAGTGTTAATTCCAAATTACTATAGTATTTTTTTTATAGTGGGTAATGATCCACAATTCTGGGAACACAACCAGAAACTAGATTTGGAATAATTTCTTAGCAGTATTGGGGGTTGTTCCTTAAAAATGTGATTTATTACTCATTACTTTACTCCGATTACACTTTATTTTAAGATACTATAGTGCTTTTGAAAGTACTTTGTTGTGTTAAATCTACAGTAATACAAACAAATGACTTTACCCAATACTGTACTGTTTTCTACAGCTATAGGGTATTTGGTATATTAGGCTACAACACACTACAGTTTAATGCAGTAAAAACTAAAGTATATATTACATGCTGAAGCATTCAATACTATAATATATACACTTTACTTTAGTATGGTTAAAAAACATAGTATTTATGCAATAGCAATATAATTAAACTACATGTTAGGATTAGGGTTACTTGTACATGTACATGTAATAGGCACAACAAGGACACCTTAACATAAAGTGATACCGCTACTCCTTTCAAAAGTAATATTAAAACTTTACTTAGTGACTACTAAATAAAATTTAGGAATTTAGTAACAAGTAACAAACTAGTTTATGAATGGTAACTGTGTAAAAATCGTATTAGTAATAGGTTATACTACTAGTTACAGAACAAAATACTATCTTTACTAGGAAGTAGCTACCGCCCAACACTGGTGTAGATCTGACTGAACATTGATTTAAACATCATAACACTAAGATCACAGGAGCAGCCCAGTGATGTGGTCGACGAGTGACGACGGTTTCAACGCCACATGTTTCTCATTAATTCACAGATCAGGATACACTAGAGAGTGATGATGCGGTGCCTATGTAGGTTAGTCACCCATCCTGTTAACCTCTGTCCCATAAGAGATGAAAAACAAACACACAATAATACACAGGTGACAACAGCAAGTACTTCAGAAACCCTTCCGCGTCTGTTAGTGATCAGTTTAATGGCTTTATACATGACCCCAGCATTCATTCAGAGCAACCTGACAACAAAGAGAGAGATGTGCAGAAAACTGCTGAACTAGAAAACGTATGCACTTCTGAGTAGTGAAGTAGTAAAAAGAACTATTATTTAGTAGAGCTGTTTTGTGTGAGCTTAACAAGAAAACTCTCTGAGCCGAATCATCTGGACAAATCGTTTTATGTAATGTAGTGAAAGTTCCCAGCATGCATTGCTGCTTGGGAAAAAATATCTGGTATCTGTTACTAAACAATACTGGTAATGTTTTTTTTTTAATTAACTGCATATTTCTAACACTCTGGCTATTTATTAGCACATATCTACTGCACCATGGATCATATTTCTGGTTTATTCATTCATGCTGCTGTTGTCAGTGTTTGTTAGTTCATATTTTTCCTGAACAAACGTTTGTTTATCAGTGATGAACATATGGAACTGTTATATTCGCTGACCGGGTAATACTGTATGTGTGTCTGTAGCTTTAAGAGTCTAATTCTGCTCTTATCATGTGATGGGCTTTGAAATTCAAACGCAGATGAAAGAGTTTTGACAAAAACATTTCAATCCAAATGATCAGTGCTGCAGATCCTTCAGCTTTACAAATAGGCTAGATTATGCGATCGATTATCTTAAAGGGACAGTTCACCCAGAAACTAACATCCTGTTCCGGACATGGTGTTTCATATCTGTGATATAACATCTGTCGTATCATTACATCATGTTAGGGTGACCTGAATTCACATTGTGGAATATGGGACAGGTGGGCAAAATGACCACGATATGAGAAATTTGATATTGATATTCTATATTGATATTCTATATAGGGCTAGTTATAAATAAAAAAATAACAAAGAAGCAAATTACAAACCCTAAGATAAATACGATAGAGATACAGATTAAATAAGCTTGTTTTTCAAATACAATTGCTTAATGATGTCATATTTTGTTGTTTAATTAACAATAATAACAGACTTGTATATAATTAGGCTGCTGTCCCTTTAAAAACGAATGCATGGATTGTATTTACTAACACATCACTGAGATACTTCACACGATGGACGATTCAATTTGGTGAACTGATGGTGCAAGTGAATCGTTAAGGTGTTGTGATTGGATAGTAATTTTGTTGCACGACAAGCTTGGTTATCTCTAACTATAGTCTGTTTTGGCTTAACAGAAGACTTGCTCTGATTATTTTCTTATTAGCATGCATATTACTAGACTATTAGTCATTTATTAGTGCTAATTAAGCACATATTAATGTCTTATTCTACATCCCTAATCCTAAACCTAACAACTTCTGCACTAACTATTAATAACCAGCGAATTAAGAAATTATTGAGGGAAAAGTTAATAGTTAACAAGTGTTATCTATTCTAAAGTGTAACCAAAAATGATAAGAGCTGTTATATAGAGCTGCACGATTCTGGACTGTTTTTAAAAGGAGCTTGTAGTTCTCATAATTCTGAGTAAAAAAATCGGATTATTGAATGAAATGATTCAACGACTCACTTAAGATTTATTACTGGATGAATCAGTGTTTTTGAACGAATCTCTTGAATGAATGATTCAAAGACAGATACTGGAATTGACTTTCGATTCCCAACCCTAATAAAGCGAAATACAGGACAGTCCCAGGGGAAAAAGCATGATGTCTGGTCACCTTTATGGTCTTTGCCCCTCATAAACACACAACCAGAGCAAAAGAACAGGAACTATGAATTCTGGGACGCATGCTGAGTTTGTCCCACAAGAGCCTGCACTGCACTTCCCACTGCTGGGGTCAGCCAACGCCCCCAGCACCCCAAATTAGTGCCGGGCCAGACCTACTGGAGCCTCAGCAGCCACATGGGGCGGCACACATGGGTGTGATCACACGGCCTAATCCCGCTCCCATCTGATACCCATCTACCAGCAGCACGACTGCCACAGCTGGGTACGACCCAACACACACACACACATGTTATCACAGGAGGTTGAAGACTCTCCGTTTCCACTGAAACCTTGCTCTAAACAAGTGCGAGACGTCACGAATCAGTGGAGAATCTACAGTGAAAGGATTGAACAGAACGGCAGCGTGACGGAAAACGGGGCAATTCACAAAAGACTGCTCTGAACTCATCTAGGACACAACCACTGAGTCAAAATCACGCTGGAATCAAACGCCGTCCTAATTAGACGAAGATAAACGGGACGAACTTTACAACATAACAGTACTCCACATACACAAGCCTACTATTAAACCGGGTTTTGGGTCTGTTTGAAGGGTATGGCTGGAAATATGATTTCTCCATTTGAAGCAATCTTCATTTTGATGGACTTTCTGAAATTCCAGGATCAGGCTTTTGGTCTGTTCTCAACAGATCCGTGAGAAAAGGTTCACTAACATTAGTTTTGCAGCTCACCTGCTACACAATAAACTCAAGCTTTGTGCGAAGTTTGATACGAAACAAAGCCTCAGCTTTCAAATTCAAAGAAAAACTGCGTCAATAAAACAGTTTGCAGTCAATGTCAGGTAACATCACAATGAAAGCCATTCAGTGTCCATAAATACTTATAGAGAAGAACATGTTAAATACATGCAATATATTCATCATATATTTGTGGTTGGTTAAATGGTTAATGCTGCATTACTGTTTTTATTATTCTAATTATGGTATTTTTATTTTATTTAAATCATATTATATTAAATATATATATATATATATATATATATATATATATATATCTGTAATTCTGATTGTTAATAATAA
>JAUCNO010000425.1:2554134-2567385 GCA_032353835.1 Enteromius viviparus
ATATATATATATATATATATATATATCTGTAATTCTGATTGTTAATAATAAAATTTTTGACAGCCAAAATTTAAATGTTAATATTTTAACACCAAACTGGATTAGAAATATAGTTATATCATTAAATATAAAAAACAATATAAAGTATACAAATATCAAAACTTAATTGAAATATTTTTTATATTATTTAAAATTATTTTATTTAATTATATTATTTAAATATTTAAATTAAATGTAACCTTTAATGTCGATGTACTAACTGTATAGATAACTTAAGTTCAGAAATTGTGACTGAAGTGGATACAAAATGTGTATCTCTAAGACAAGAGCACATTTTGGTTTTATGCTAGTGTACATAAACTAATTAATAATTCATATATATATATATATTTCTTTATATAGAGATATACAAAATCCGTATCCATGCCCAGCCCTATAGTGAGCATCAGCGCCATGATTTGATCAGAACACAATGCGAGCGTCATCGTCTATCAGCTCTTTCAGTGGTCACACTCTGGGTCACTCCAGGCTTTTCCAGGTCACACACCTGGGTGAGAACGAGCTGACACACTCCTGCCAGGGTCCATCAGACAAAACACCTGCTCACATCACATATGCGTCACAGAGTCTGACTTCGACGACTGTCAGAAGACTATGGTTGCCTTGAGGTGGGGGATTTTCTTTCACTTTTACTGCTTTAGTCGAGACAAGCGTCGGGTGATTCATAAAGAGAAAGCCTTGACGACACAACGTACAGTAGCATAAACACCGATATGAAATACGTGGCGGGCAACAATCTAATGAAAATTCAGAAGGTTTATTTAAAGAAGTAGGAGTTTCAAATAAATCCTTGTGTGCTTTTGATTCATCTGTGTATCTACATCAAAGCTCATTATCCTACACCTTATTAAAGGCGAAGCTCAGCCAAAACTGAACACTCTGTCATCATTTACTCGAGATGTAGGAGTTTCTTTTTTCTGTTCAAGACATTTTAAGGAACGTTGGGAAACAAAGTTGCCAGTAGCCATTGACTTACATTGTATTTGTTTCCCATACTACATCCCAAGATATTTTGAAGAACATGGCTGCGCAAAGAGTTTCTGAACTTCCACAGTATTCTACTCCCTTAATAAAGAAGTCAATGGCTAGTGGCAAAGATATTTTTTAGAAGAATGTGGATGTATTATTTAAGCAGATTTTTGGAGAATACGGAGAAGCAAACAGCTGCTGAACTTCCACAGTGATTTATTCCCTTAACACAGACACAGTCAATGGCTGCTGTCAGCTCTTTGCGTACCAGCATTCTTCAAAATATCTTCTTTTGTGTGAGAGATCCCTTAAAAGGTGAAGTGTCTCATTTCTTCACCCAATGCAATCACTAAATTAGTTCTGGTACAGGAAAACTGATCAGCAAATGACTTTAACCTTTAAGTGTCCAGACAGTGCAACGTCTGCCGCACACCTCGATAAAAGTCTTTTCTACCCGACAAGAATTTGCTCGACAGCTCTGTCTTGGGTTTTGATCTTGCGTGGACATGTCGGAGCAGGGCGATGAGACAGATTTAAACACCTGTCCTTCTCTCGCAGCGGAACAGACACCACCGCACCAATAATTACAGCTATAAACACCTGAGGGGATCCGACGGGTTTTGATAATTTCCCAAATATTTCCGGCTCCATAAATAGCTGTGCAGATTCGTCCGCGGGCGCTCACTTCAAAGACCGCTCAAATAGGTCCTCTTATCAACCTGTGTATTTGATTTTCTTAAACACGACTGAATTAGATGGCGACGATCACAGCCGTGTGTTGACTACGCCTTCAGTTTTACAAGGAGAGAAGCCCATTGTGTCCCAATTGAAGAGGCAGAATGGGTTAAAGAGCTTTTTCCTTAAAGAGGGTGTAATCCAGAGTCTGTTACTTATCGCTGTCAGTCAGAGAGCTGCTCTGGATGGATTATGACACAAAGCCCATGTTCCTCTATTGTTTCCTCCAAGACTAAAGGCAGCTTGAACCATGAGCTCATGTCGATCGGGGCTTGTTGGAGAACGCACTTTAACTTTTGAGTTTGAACGATGCACATATAAAGGATTCCCGATTACTGTGTAAAATCAAAGGCTTAGCGCTGCATTGTGGGTAAAGAGATGTCCTTTACACGCCTCTGAGTCTGAATGCAGTACAACACTATAAGCTATAATCGTTGCGTTTTAGGGAGTTCTTGAATTTGAAAGATTTTATGTCTGAAAATAGCATTAAATGATTCTAAAAGTGCTAAAAAGAAACTTTGACTGGACCCTCAAGGAGCAGCATGGACGTTAAAGCATAGTTCACCCAAAAATCTAACTTTTGTGAGTTAAAATGAAGATACTGTGAAGATAGCTGGGAACCAACCCGTTGACGGTAGCCATTGTGTTAGTACTGAAAAACAATATGGAAGTCAATGGCTACCGCCAAATGCTGCGTTACCAACATTCTTCAAAGTATCTTCTTTGGTGTTTATCACAAGAAAGCAACTCATACAGGTTTTATACAACTTGAGGGAGAGTAAACCGTGACACAATGTTGATTTTTGGCCTTTAAGAAAGACCTGGGAGATACTTCAAAGAGTGAGACATGCTTTCATTCCACAGAGCCATCATCACTGATGATTTCATAAAGACGCAACATTTGTACATCTGTATATCTGTGCACTTCACAGTCGACAGTGTTGCTGTCCAAAAAAACTTTATCTACAGCTTGATCTCGGTAACACTTTTCCCTCGATTAATTCTTAATTAGCTGCTTATTAATAGTTAGTGCGGTGGTAGCTGGGAAGGAGTAGGGATGTTGAATAAGGCATTAATTACTACTGATAAATGGCTAATAATCTAGTACCATGCATGCTAAAAAGCAACAAGTTAAGCCACACTAAAATAAAGTGTTACCTTCATCTCACAGTTTCAATAAAACAAGCGCTACACGTGCAAGAAACATCTCGAAATATGACCAAGAGCCGCTGCTACAGCCGTGCAATTACAGCTTTATAAGAAAACCTTTCAAGAAGGAATTTAACCACGGTACGAGCTAAAACCTGGATTTAGTTACTGTACGCACATGTTTCTTTATAAATACACTCAGATTCACAATGTCCACGCAGTCACAACGCCACGGTCGAAACACAGCAGATATATAACAATTAGACCTTCAACATCATCAAAAGGTTTAACATTAGTATCAGTTTGCACACAATTAGATATTTCTCAATTGTGACATGTAAACAATGCCTTTAAGGTCTCATATGACTTAAACGAACATGTCTGAACAGCTAAATATTTTACAGCTGCTTTTCTGAAAAGCACATGCATCGCTTCACAGACCTAAAAGTCTACTGAGATTCAAACTGCATCGAGCGGGACTCTCCAGGGCCCTTTTCTCAAGTCCTCCCAGGCTGTAGTGTAATTACAGGCCTGTCTCAATCTAACCAGACCTTCAAGCGCGGTTCCCACACACCTGGACTCTAGTGATCAAATGCTAGTGGAAGCACAGCGGTGCTGTCATGAACTTACAGATGGAGAGACGGGTCCGTTCGGCAGATACGACTCGGGCAGCATCAGGAACGGGTATCCAGAATACGGCGTTTTGTACATTCCACCATCTTGATGCTTGGGCACTTGAAGTGATAAAAAGAGACAGAACAAGAAAAGTTAGCAATGCGCAATGACCAAAAAAAAAAAAAGAACTTCCGCTATAGTAAAGTCCTCATACTGTTTAAGTTTGTTGTATTTATAGACTCCCTTGTAAATATATAATGATGATCAATCACAGATCCCCATCAAAGCAGTTTCAGTTCTGGAGCACAAATGACGGAAACAGATCAAAAGGGCTTCAGATAAAAAACAGCTTATTTAATGATGCAGATTTTAGGTTTTCCCCAAGAAAAGTCCATCAGTTACATATCAGACCCGGATGAAAGTTTGCAGTTTCCCCCAATTCAACTTTTCTCAGGCCGCCACAGACACGGAAAGCTAAAATAAGGACTAATTTTTTATTATTGTTTATATTGTCTGGTTTAGTAAAAGTCCGGGGACAGTTTTGTCTCCAGAGCCACGCGCACAGATTTTTACCAATACAGACACAAACAAGCGCTTGCTCGCGGATAAAGGTAGAAGAATAAAGCGGAATAAAAACTATCCCCAAACAACGCGCACGGTCTGGGGGGAGACTTTACAACATTTTGAGCACTTCTGGGGATTGTGTGTAAGTGTGTGTGTGTGTAGTCTCACCGTCGTCCAGATGTTCTCGTTTATCGGCGTAGATTCTCGGATCTTCCTGCTGTCCTCTTCTGATCACCTGTTCATCACAAACATACTTTATTTCACACACACGACCACACATTCACAGCATCTACACACACACGCACAAACATGAATGCGCTGACTGGGTCTTACGGCTGAGTTTGAATTCTGGCTGATCTCGGATTCATTGACCAGAGATGATTTGAGATCAGCCAAGTCGCTCTCCGTGAACGCGCTCTCGCGGATCTTCTCCTCGTGATCCTCTTCATCTTTAAACGCGATCATCTCATCATTCGCCCCGAGATCATCTCCCCCGCCACCGTTCAGCTGCGGCATATTCGAGCGAACTTTATTAATGTACTTTTGATTGTTGTCGTCGCTGTTTTCCGCGCTCAGAAGAGCGTTTGAGACTCGCGGGAGAGAGGAAAAGTTCTTTATGCTGTGGCTATCGGCGCGACTTGAAAGTAACAAACAGTCGAGCTTTAGAACAGTGAAGATCAAAGAGACCGACGATGATTGACAGCTGAGATGAGCCGAGGGGGGGTCGGCTCTTAAAGGAACACGACACCCTTTCTTGTCGGGGTTTTTTGATGCAGGACGCACAGCGTTACAAACTATTGTATTCGCACCAAAACAGTAAAGAAAGAATACTTTCAAATAAAATTTGTGACCCTGGATCACAAAACCAGTCATGAGGGTCATTCTTTTGGAAAATGAGATTTATAAATAATTTAAAAGCTGAATAAATAGCGGTGATTGATGTATGGTTTGATAGGATAAGAAGATGTAAAATGTAAAAAAAAAAATCGAAATATTGAGAAAATCACCTTTAAAGTTGCCCAAATGAAGTTCTTAGCAATGCATATTACTAATAAAAAAGTTTTTGTTTTTTTTACAAAAATTTACAAAATATCTTCATTTAACATTTGACTTTTACTTCCTAATTATCTTTGGTATAAAAGAAAAATCAATCATTTTAACCCATACAGTGTATTATTGGCTATTGCTACAAATATACCTGTGCTGCTGAAGACTGCTTTTGTGCTCCAGGTGCACATATCAAAGACCGCTATGATGACTAATAGGAATGAATAATTGGAAATGTTTAAATAATATAGGGAACTGAAGAATTCTTTAGGACAGTCTTATTTAAATTTGGAAACTTGCACTAAAATATAAAGTGGAGAGCTTCGTACGTAAATTATTCTGGGGAACAATATAACAAGAGGGAACCCATCATCAAGGAGTTTATTATGTTGTAGTAAACAAACAATCACAATTGTTACAAAATAAATGTAACTGTAATCAGTTACAGTTACTAATAAAATATGTGTACCCTATGAAAAAGTTAATGATTACTAGGGGACTTACATCTGAATTATTCCACACACATCCACATACAGATTTCAATGATTTCTATCATTAATTACATTAACTGCTCTAAAATACGAGATAGATCAGAACAAACGCTTATTCAATAACTGTTCTATTTCCTATTTTGGTTCATGTATATGCTTTATATTTTAAGATTAACAGTTTTTTCCAAGACATTGTTAGATGCCAGTTTGTTCTGTCTTAGCTATACAAAGAGTTTATTTCCAAACAGTAACATATTTATTGCTATGATTTTAACTCTTTGTTCAACCTCAGAATGATCTTAAATTAAAAGGGGGTACTAAAAGTCTGATTTTGTGGTAGATGTGCTTTGAAATTAAATAACTTTAAATGATTCAAAATGGTTAACAGTTGAGAAAGCATTCATTAGGAATTTAGGAAAATAACAAAAGCAATCTGTACTGTAATACAATAATTGAAATAGTTACACTACTTTTTTTTGGATTAGGTAACCTAACCTTTAATCTGTAACCTTCCCAACACTGCAAACAATAAACCATTGCTGAAGTTTCAGAAAACAGGTTTTGCATGCACTGGAAAAGTATTTGTCCCAAGTGTGTAGTCAACATACTTGTGAAACAACAACTAAACATCTATATACATGTAGACACTCCCAGAAATAAAGGTACAAAAGCTGTCACTGGGGCAGTGCATTTTCAAAAGGTACACTTTTGTACCAATTAGGTTCAAATATGTACTCTTTAAGTACTAATATGTACCTTTAAGGTAGCAAAATAGACCCTTTCAATACAAACATGTCCCTTTTGTAAAGGTACTGCCTCAGTGACAGCTTTACCTTTATTTCTGAGAGTGTAGTCTTTAGAGTTTTTAAACTGCAACAGGTACATGGATATAATCAAAAGCTATAATTAATTAAATCATTCAATCAAAAAAAAGCTATAAAGCCGTTACGTGTTACTAGAATACCAGGTGACTACACAAAATAACGGCCCACTAAATCCATGTACTCAGTAAAACAAAGACTGCAATGTAAAGTGTGACATAACTTTCTTATGTTTTTGCACAAATAACTGAGCAATCGCCTTCTTGTGCATGGCTTCTTTTTTTAGTGTTTTAATTGAAAAAACTGATGCCGTGCAAAAATATTTGAGTGCGTTTTCTGTCATGAACTACAGCTGGGAATAAGAATTAAATACAAACAAAAATGTGTCTAGTATTTGCATAAGGCTGCATATTTATACAATATCTTCCATGCATATTAATAAATGGATTAAAAATGGCCTGTTTAATGCATGCAAATCTAAATTATAAATGAGACCTTGTTTATTTGCCTTGATTAAATATAGACAGCTGCTTATCATGGAAGCAGTTTTTCTACATCATTTTCCTAATGATTTCTCAATGTTTTCCTACATTTTCCCATCCTGAGCTCATATTTGCATGCTGTCAGACAGATAGCGCTCTGGTTTTTCTTCTTTGTTTCAGACTAAGTCGGGTTGTGTTGTGTCAGTGCGGGCTGATCCACAGCTGGCCTAGACCATTTCTTTCTCTATAGCATTTGTCTGTTGTGTGACTTCAAATGTCAGGGTGTATTTTACCATTTTCTAAGCCACAGGGGCAGGAAACGCAAAGGTAACACGTTGACTGAGCTCTTCGAGAGCAAAAGATTTTGTTAGAGTTAGAAGTTACCTGAAATAACCCTAATGTTTGCTGAAAATACGAGTTAATGTTCCTGCATTTGACTTGAATCAACTGCCTTTGGTCACAGAGGACATAACAAATCCCTGTTAAAAACATAAGTGACACACACATATAAATAGCATTAATCTGTTGTTTTATTTATTTATTCATTTTTCGAAGCTGATTGGTCATAGGCCCCATTGATCTGAACTTATTGTTCACCTTTTTAAAGTTAAATAATGCTTTTTCACTCAAAAACCAAATTAGGTCAAAAATTATTAAATGTGTGCTAGCTAAAAAAAGTACTGCTTTTTAACGATTAATCATGATTAATTACATCCAGTTTTTGTTTACATAATATATCTGTGTGTATACTGTGTGTATATATATACACATATATAAACACATGCATACATATTTAAGAAAAATATTTGTTAGTTACACCTATTAGTTGCTTATTAGCATGCATATTACTAGTATATTAGCCATTTATTAATGTTAATTAAGCACATATTAATGCCTGATTCTACCTCCCTAATCCAACCCAATATCTAAACTGAATAACTACTGCACTAACTATTACTTAACCGCAAATTAAGAATTTATTGAGGGAAAACTGGCAGTTAATAGTTACCAGGTGTTACCTACTCTAATGTGTTACCAAAAATAGGTTTGTAATACAATACAAATTACATGAATATAAAAATATGCATGTAAATATTTTCAAACTATATACATGTATGTGTATTTGTGTATTTATATATACATAAGAAATATGCACAGGCACATATAAATGAAAGCTTTTTTTTATCTTGGATGCGATTAATCACGACTAATCAGTTGAATGCAAGCTGATAGAAAGGCCAAATCCAATATTTGGTAATAATATTGCAAGATTAACTTTTTTTTTTTTTGTCTAGGAACACCAAGTTAGGGAAAGGATTTTCAGGACAGCATAAAGCTTACTTGTCAGTGTATGAATTATTATATTTTTGATGGGACAGTGAGAATTGAATGCATTTTTAAATCCTTGTGGATACAGGATACCAAAATATTCACCACTATGCACGATTTTGGTATGGGTGACACATTTGGCAAAGCCTAGAATTGAAACAAGAGAGGAAGAGTGAAGTGCTGTTTGGGAAGAAAACTCTGTTCCTCGTTTCAATGGCGCTGCCAGCTTTGATGGTTTCGAGGATAAATGCAGCTCCTAAAAATTACATACTGCGCTTCCTAAATAATCTCCAGGCACATTTAAGTAGCAAACTAATTAAATCACATCCTATAACTGAGGTCGAGCCACATCCAAAGCAACACAGTTTAACTCGAGCCACTTGTGTGTGTTTTATTGGCCGCACCCTTCGAGCGACGGCGCGCGCTGCTGTCAGGCGCACAACGGTCAGTGCTTTCCTGCCATCGAGAAACGTGATGATCGCATTGAAGTTTGGACATTTCAGCACACGAGGCTGGGCATCTCCATCAGGGTGCTCGGCTCAGCTCAGAGACCTGTTGTTGTAATCTCTCTCTCTCTCTCTCTCTCTCTCTCTCTCTCTGTCTGTCTCTGGCAGGAAACAAAGGGGCTTGTTAATGCAGAGACTTGCCTGAGCCTTTGATGTGAAGCACAACCATTCAAGCCTCTACGCTTCACACTCGTAACACACACACACAAAGACCTGCACTGACACACAAACCGACATACGACACACAGCTCGCGCTCATCTGCACACGCGTGCATAACACATTAATGGAAACGCATAATCTCTCCGCCTTCTGCCTGTAAACCGACTCGGGGCTTCTATTTTAAGATGCGCGAGATTTCATCGTGCAAAAACGTGCTGCACTGCTGCAGTTTACCTCAGTGGAAAGTTCAGTTTATAATTGTTACTTCGCGAGCATTATACAGCTCCGTTCGGTTGTTTTCACAGAAACATTATTTACATGCAATCTTAACTTTTTTGTTTCCACCAACTTCATGAGGAGATCTCCAAAATGGAAAAAGGAGTTAATTGACTGTTCTGTTTAAATTAAATTACTAAATCAGGTGCATCTGCTTAATTTAACAGCAACAACAAAAAATGCATTTATTAAATTTGCTACTCAGAATCAAGGCAAAAAACTTTAGAATAAGGAGAAAATCTTCACTATTAGCTACTACTTTTCACTCAACAAATTCTTCATTTGTAGCTTAAGTTAGTAAGTCACGATAAAGAATAAGGTCATGTAGAAAGCACTGATATGTGCTTAATTACTGCTAATAAATGGCTAATAATATGCATGCTAATAAGCAACTAGTAAATGGAAATGCTTTATTTCGATAGTCCACTTCAGGCATTCTATACTACTAACTTAAAGTAACTACATGTCAACTAGCAGTCATTAGAGTATTAGTAGACTGTCTGATTAATATATTCTAACTCTTTATTTTGATGGTGTCTATCAGAAACTTACTCTACTAACCCTAAACCTACTCTAACAGTCTAGTAGACATGTAGTTGTTAATTAAAAAAGAATTAGTTAACATATAGCTACAGAGTTAAATCTAAAATAAAAGTGTTACTTAAAACATTTAACAGTATGAAAAGACAAAAAATGCATCAAAATGTATTGATGTTATATAACAATAATATGCATTAGCATTTGAGATTGTTATATGTGTAAGTGATGAAGCAAAAGAATAAAAGCCATGGGAAGTTTTCTCCTCCTTTTAAATTGTATTTTATTTCATGCATAATTATAGGGTTAGTTGGGTTTATTATTTTCCCCTGATGTCCATGAACTGATCAGAACAGACTTGAGACCTGTATTTGACAGCAAGTACATTTCACTTGATCTTCAAGCCTGAGGTCTTGAAATAAAAAGCAACAATGCACACATTTTATGCAAACGTACATTTGAAGGGAAAACTTATTGCCATGTAACATGCTTGATGGTGAAGTAATGCGTGCAGTCACAGGAAAGCACATTCATGTCGTCCCATTGCCGTCCTGCAAGAAAAGACAAGTCTGCAAAAATATATACCACAATGTTCTGTGTTAATGGCGCAACCTCTCTGACTTTTCACAGGTGTTTCCAAATTTCTGGATGAAGCAAACATGTCTTTTCTGATTATGTTCTTACAGAAGAATAAAAGAGGTTCATCTGGCGGTAAAGTCTCCTGTTGTTTTCTCAATGCCTTGCTTTTTAAAGTCAAACAGAAAAGCAGAAATTATTGAAGGGCTCTGTAAATACTGGCTGCATGAACTATTAATGTCAGCATCAATCTGACAGCAGAAATGAGATTTGAGACTTCCATCACTTCTACACTAAATCCCTCTTCTGAAGCTGCTTCATTTGGGGATCAATAGTTTTATTATACAGGACCTTCAGATGAGCTTCTTTACTGTAGTGAGGTTCATCAGAAAAAGGGAGATGCTCTATGAAATCTTTAATAACATGAATGAATTATAAACTATGCATTTTCTTTTAAGGGTTCACTGAAGCATGATATAATGCTTGGTCAACATATATACATATATATATATATATTTTTTTACCATGACAATGAAAAATCACTTGAGGTTGCATTTATATCAGCACATCTGTGAAACTTCACACGTGTGTTATTTATCCAGTCATCTTCTGTCAACACTTCTACTGTTTCACCATAAAGATAACAAACTCCTGCTTCTGATCATATCTAAGAGCGCATCGGTTCTTCTGAATCTGACTGGATTCTTATCAGTTCTACACACGTCCTCGTGCACTGAAAGCATTCAGACGTCAGCAGAGAGTATGATCATAGGATGAGTTTGTTAGCAGCTTGAAAGGATGCGTTTATAGTGAACTAAAACTGAAACTACATTTAAAACCACTAAAAAAACATATACATTACTTGAAATAAAACGATCAGCAACTGACATCAAACTGAATATAAAAAAGGTTTTATTAAATCTAGTTTCTAATGCAACCTCTGTCACTTTGATTTAGTTGAACTTGCTAAACTAAACTAAAAATGATTAAACCATGTAGACAAAAATAATTCAAACACACTAGGACAAAAACTTAAATTGGATAAAAAAAAAAAATTATCTCAGTGATATTATAAAAAGACTGGCATGTATGTGTTTCTGACTTATTATAATATTGGGTTACATTTGATTATTCTGTAATTTCATAGTCCACTTTTGATATTCTACTAACTGTAAGTAGCTTTGTAACTACATGTCAACTAACTAATTCTCTTTAACTAGCAGCTCTGAGTAAACTGTTAGAGTAGGTTTAGGGTTAGTAGTATAATTGTTTTGTTTCACAAACATCAGACACTTATCTCAAATGCTAATGCATATTATTCTTGTATAACATCAATAGATTTGAATGTATTGTTACAGAATAAAACACTTTCTTTGGTTACCCTTTCTTTAAATTTAGACACTCTACTAACTTACTATAAGTAACTGTAACTACATGTCAACTAATTCACAACTACATGTCTATAATTCTCAGAGTAGGGTAGTTTAAGGGTTAGCAGAATACGTTTCTGATAGTCAGTGGGTTGTGAACCCATCAAAATAAAGAGTTAGAAGATATTAAGCACGGTCTACTAATACTCTATTGACTGCTAGTTGACATGTAGTTACTTACTGTTAGTAAAGTGGACTATCGAAATATATATAGTCTAAATTATTCTAATAAATTGGACGGATTGATATCACAGCATTCATTGTTGCTGTCTGGTTTTGAAATAGCTGAATACATTAAACCGGCTGAGCATTATAACTAGCTGTTTGACTGAAGGTCATAACCAGTGCTACACCATGCCTACGTTTCTACAATCAATTCAAACACTTGTGTAATTGTATGTCTTTGTGACAAATCTAACCTCGCTGCTAAATCTAAATCTGTAATTATAAAACATTACTGTTGTTGTGCTTTCTAGTTTTATTTTAGAATTGAGATTATGATGGTGCAGGATTCTCAGGATTCTGTAGAGCGAGCGAGCGGCACGTATATGATTTGATTCACTGCATTAATTGCTAGCTAGTTTTCTTCCCCGTGTGGAGCTGGTGTGGTGTGTTTGTAGTGGTGAGAGGGCGGCTTCGGGGCCAGTGTTTCCAGAGCACAGGGACACTGATGTGGCATTGGACAGGATGTAGATTCTTATGATGGATAACTCTTTAGGTCTTTGAGTGAACACAAACCACCCCGTGTGTGTGTGTGTGTGTGTGTGGCTCAGATTTCGTCTACATTGTGAAGAGCAGACGTGCGATAGTAAGAGATGAAATCACAATTCAGGGCTTCTTAAAGTGCTCCTTGATTGAGAAAGGTTTGTTAGTGGACTTACAAGATAGAAAATAACATTAGCTCAGGTTTAGGAAAAAAAAATAGTCAATGGAAAG
Source organism: Enteromius viviparus (assembly GCA_032353835.1). Taxonomy (NCBI): domain Eukaryota; kingdom Metazoa; phylum Chordata; class Actinopteri; order Cypriniformes; family Cyprinidae; genus Enteromius; species Enteromius viviparus. The sequence continues at coordinate 2,566,818 of JAUCNO010000425.1, forward strand.
TCCCCTCCGTGACAGAAAAACACGTGTGTGAACATGTCTGTGTGTGTGTTCGCGACTGATGTTAATTATGCCTTCTCCATCTGATGATTATTAACTGGAAGTCAAAAGTGGTACTTTTCTCTTTCATTTCACAAAAAATGTAGTACAGATGCAATACTTGTTTATTTTTATTGGGATTTATGAACAATAAAAAAGAAAGGAAGAAATAATGTTGTAATGTGGTAACATTAAGTAAGTATTTTTACTTCAAAACTTTTTTTTGTCATTTGTCTGACAATACAGATGGAAATATGATAACAAAGTCAAGATATTGTCCATTATTAATCCCTTTCACAACAACCTCTAAACAAACAAACATATGTATATATATTAGTGCTTTCAAATGATTAATCATGATTAATCAAACCGTTATGCTGTGTTTATTTATTATGTTTATATTAAAACACACACATACAGTATATATTTAGAAATTATTTACGTGTAAATGCATTTATATTTATTTTCTTATATTTGATATTATATCTAAATATATTTAATATATAAACATAACATATTTTCATTAAATATA